>PVIA01007918.1:0-77819 GCA_004024845.1 Tonatia bakeri
TTTGTAAATCGCTTGATTCTATTTGTTACTAATTTATTTATTTATTAAAGTAACTATGTTCACAAATAAAATTGCTCTATAATTAGTTTCCTTTTGAAAGTTTTCTTGTTTACATAAATGTCAAGTTTTCTCATGTTGTGAACTTTTCATCTCTTCCTCGAGTTCTGAATTTTTTTTAATATAATAATTATCTGTACTTAGAAGTTGGTGAAAATCATATATAAAATCTTATGGACCTTAAATGATGAAAAGATTTTAAATGATTAGACTTTTAACTGATGGTTTATTTTCTTTAAAGACATCAAATTTGGGTTTCCAAATTATTCTTGATAATAGTCAAAGTTTTTTCTCTATATTCACCATTTTATCACTAATATTTTTATGTGTATCTCATTATTTTTCTGGATCAATTTTTATGTTTTTATTTCTGTTATGTTACACCAAGTAATTTTCTATGATTTATTTTCATCTTACTAGTTTTATCTTTACCTTATGTTTATTATGGGGTATCCCATACTAAGTCCAACCCAGTGGACTTAGGTTGAAAAAGTGTTCCAACAGATTTATTTCTATCAGAGCAGAGCTAGTTATCTGTGTCATAAGTATGTTATCTTTTTTATTTCATAATTTTAATGTTATTAAATAACACCCATCTACACATATTTATAATTTTGGTTTTTGTTTCTTAGAAGTGAAATAGTTCACATCCCAAGGCATTGTACTGAGCCTTGTAATGGCAAAATTAGTTTTCTGATTCTTTAACCTAGACTTAATAATAGTGTTGTAACTCTAGACGTTATCTCAAACAATTTAAAAACTTAGAGGAATTAATAATTAGAAGAACTATCCCATCAACTGCTTGTTGCTGGAGCATGGACTCGATAAAGAGAGAAAAGGAAAGGCTAATGGTGATGAATTACCAGTGTTAAGGGAAGAGCGAGTCAGAGTTCCTCCTTTGCAGAATGTATGGAGACTCCTACCTTCTGCAGCCAGTGGGGAAGAAATAAATGCTGAGGATCAGGCCTGCAGTTGAAATATGAGTGTCTCAGAGTTCCAGAACAGAGTAAAAGATCAACTCCTCTACATGAAAAAAAGAAAAAAAAGAGGAATCCTGAAACTTGGATTATCACATTTAAATTGATGTGCACAGTAATCTTGAGTTCCTACATTTCTCTGAATTCTTTGGTTTTACCCACTACTCCTATTTGAAGGTGATGCAGAGGCCTTCTACCTTGCAAGAACCTGTCCTCTCTTCAGAATCTACTTCATTTCTCATCCTAGTCACTAGATACAATAAGTAGGATCAAGTCACAATACATTCTGCATAGCAGTCAAAAGAGAAGTTAGCATACAGAGAGTAGTAATAGGAATGGCTGTGGTTACACAATGGAGATGGAAGAAAACAGCTTGAACAGATGGAAACCAAATCATCTATCAGGGTGTCCTTGTTGCTCTACCGCCCAATATTGACAATAAATGGACAGTTGCAGCCACAATGGTGTGAAAAGGACATGGTTAAAAGGGGTTCAGACTCCTCAGGGATGAGGTTTATTACTAGGTAAACCAGTAATACCAGTGAAGTTACTAACCAAGCATGTGGGAACTTAAAATGGATAGGAGAGGAAGATGATGACTACTTATGACAGCCTGAGATCAGCTGCAGCAGTAAGGCCTGTAAGTTGTTCCCATAAGATTTTCCTTTTATAATTTCCAGGAAAAGTGACCAAAAACAATCACAGATAAGGCAGTTTCAAAAGAGATGAGACCACTCTCTGAAGCAAATGGATCTGAGCAATGCCAGGGATGAGCTGTAGGAGGTGCTCTGGTGTGTCACCCAGATTCTCATTTCCCCAGCTTTAGAGAGGGTTCATTGGCTCATCTTCCAGCTGAGTCCGTTCCTAAGAATTGTTCTTAGCCAAAAAAAAAAAAAAGTATCCAGTCAGAAAGTTACACTCCAGTCCCTGACAACAGCTGTTATCTAACATTGGTTGTTGTTGGGGATTGGAGGTGGTAACTCAGGCTCCACACTCTTGCCTCAATTGAGAAATCTCTGAAGAGCCAATCCAGAACCTGATGTCTCTGAATTACGAGGCCTCTGTTCCAACCCTTACGTCCAGTCCTACGTTACTCTCTTCACAGGTATCACCCTGAAGTTCTCCAACAGACTTAGCTGCATACAAAATTCAGAGTCTCAGAGTTTGTTCCCTTAGGTTATCTGATCTCTAAAAATGAGTAAAAATTGTATTAATCACAGCTGCACATATTTTTAGTAACCAGGGGTATAATTAATCTGACATTGGATACTTGAAGTCATATAAGATATTATATATTCTTTTTTTATCTCACCAAAGATAGTAAGTTTCAATTCCATTTGAAGCATATATATATATATGTATGTATGTATGTATATATATATATTACATTTTATTATTATAACACTGATTCTATGAATAAAAAATGTTTCATCTTTTTTTTGCTGGTATTCTTAAATTAATCAATAGTGCCCCTTGAGTTATTTTTTTAAATTAATTTTACTGAACATTCACATACTTTCAAAGAAAAATATCTATTTTTAAGTTTGAGAAAATTTTACTTAAGTGTGTCTTTTTTAACTTTCTCTTTTCTGTCTTCTCTGTTCTCATTTACTGGGACTCTTATTTACTGGATATGGGGTTTCCTAGATCAATGATTTAACTTCTTAACTTTTCTAAGTTCCATTTCTGTTTTTTGCCCTAGTTGTTGGGAGATTCCCTTAACTTTAGGTTCCAAATCTTTGAATTTATATTTCTACATCCTTATCTGATTTATGGTTTCTGTAGATTTATAATTTTAGTATGATGATTCCTTTATTAATGGTACTTTTAATTTTTTCCCCTAAAATTTCATTTAATTCATACTTTTAAAATGTTCTGTTTTGGCACTGTAAATATTTTCTCTTGGTTTCTTTTTTACATTTGCTGTATGTAGATTGTCTAGTTTTGATTTTAGTTTGATGACTAGCCACACCTGTATGTCCATTAATGAGTCACAGCGGAGTTGATCAGAAGATTTAGGGTTGTTGACTCAGCACCCACTACAGGGTGATCCGGAGATAAACAGCTTTTTTTCATCCCCCCAACTTGGAGGACTTCACTATATTAGAGTATAGTCATCCAGTTCCTCCCCTGGAGAAAGCGTCAATCTCCTCCTGGGATGCTTGTCTGGCTGCTTGAACTCTGAAACCAAAGGAAGCAAAAGAAGTTGGGTCTCATGGTTCACCCCATAGTCATTTACTTCATCCATGTTTCATACTCTGCCACCCCTACCACCCTCACCCTGTTTCCTTACGTCCTAAGCTATCTTATTCCAGAGGGAAAAAAAGTACTGATTACTGCATATTGAATATTCAGAGTTCTTAACTTTTTTCTGTGGAAAATGGGTGACAAGGTCTACTGGCTTGCTATATATACAACCACTATTCCTCCAGCTCTGTGCCATAAATGCCTATTTCTGCAGTTCCTGAAGCTTCCACATTCTGAGGTTTCTGGGATACAGTGGGATGAATTGATTCCTTAACATCAGTATTTTAACCAGAGTATAATCTTGGGAAAGAATGCCTGTTAGCCTCCGTTTTGTTGTCTGAAATCAGAATATTTAAATAGATTATTTCCAAGGATACTTGTAGTTCTAAAAGCTTGTATTTTGAAATATATTTTTGATAGTTTTAACTGTTCATGCAAATTTGCATATGTCTTTACACTGGATCATTACTTCACTTGATGCTAGGTTCTTATTCAGAAAAACAAATCTCATTTATAACAATTTCCTCAGGGAGCCTCTGATCTGCTTCATTGTTACCTGCTTTACAATATAATTTTCACTTTCACAGTTGGGTAAAGTGGCTGGGCAATTCATGAGAAGAGATCTCAGAGTTATTTAATCTAAAATTGAAGACCCAGGCAGACAAGCAGGCTGGGCTTAGGTGTGTGGTAGAGGGACGTGGAAACCAGGTTTAATGAAGAACAACAGAAGATTTAAGCAAATTTAATTGCCTTAAATCAGTAGAGCAAGGGTGAGTTCTAATGTCAGGACAGGTCAGGACACGAAACGAAGAGATCTCAGTAAGGACCCAAATCCTTCATAGACTAGTATGATGCTGTAATGATAACAGGAGTTGACAAACATGTTCTGTAATGAGTGAGATATTACATATTTTGGGACATACAATATTTGTCACAACTCTCCAAAAAACCTTAAAAAATTAATTATTTACTTGATCACTTTATTTATTTATATCCCAAGATCACACAGCTAGTGGTATGACAGACTGCACTAAAACTCACATCTCCTCTTCCAAGCCCATATTAACTTTTTAAGCCATGTGATAATTAGTGTATTCACTTATTATGCAAAAGTATTTAACATATTATATAAGGTACAAAATATAATTATGTAATTTATCAAGTTTGATTATTTATACAGTAATGTTCACCTAATAAAATTAATTAAAATTAATTAATTTTTCTTTGCTTACTTTCTATATGCAATGTAGAAGTCCCTTTTGTGTTTGTGGGGGTGAGAGAGGGCAGGTCAGCCAGGAGTGAGGAAATAGAGTAAAGGTATATTTAAAAAGATGAGGAAAATCAAGAGGATCCAAGATGGCAGTGGTATAGGTGGAAGCCACACTAACTTCCTCCTAGGACCCAACTGGAATTACAAGTAAATTATAGAAAATGATCCTGAATAACCAACTTAACAGTAGCTACAGAGAAGCCTTAATGGCTGAAGATAATCATATTTCTTCTACCAAAGTTTAAATTTGTGTCATTTCCGTAGTTTTTCCTTTTTATACTTCCATATATAAAGTGAAGACTTCATCGGTTTAGTATTTAGTTTTCTTTTTCCAAAAATAAAACTTGAATGATGAAAGACTTTTGAAATGTGGTTTTATGAATGAGTAGTCTCTACAATCAGTTCTTGTTTATATTTTATCCTTTCTCTGATAATAGAAGCCTCCAACTTAAAATATAAAGAGTATAATATTGCATTCCTAAGTAAATAAAAACACAGAGGGAAATCTCATGAATGTATGTAAGGAGGAAACAATTGTGAATGTGGTCATAATCTTTTAACTAGACTTGTTGCTATGAAAACTACTTATGGTCATTTGTGTGTATAACACAGTTATATATATACAGTTATATATATGAGTATATTTAAAATATTCCATCATAGGAATTGTCATTTCTCCCTCCTCTTTAACCCTTGGCAAGTCCCCACAGTACACAAGGAATGACCAGAGTAAAAGTGATGATTACTGAAATCATCAGCTGGCTAGTATTAAATGGAGAGAGTGCAAGAAATGTGAGTTTCTGTGAGTGTTGACTACCTGTATCGGAGAAAAAGTTTTCTTGACAATAAATTATTATCCCCAAAGTGAATTCATAATTTTCCATGAAGATGCACATTTTATTTCATGACTGACCTCGGTTCTGGGTCAGTCTTCTCAGAGTGATGACACAGCAGGGGCCTGGGACTTCTCAGACTGAGCCAACCTCTGGTGTTAGCGAAACGTGAGGACAGCTTTGGAGAGAGTCTGTCGGGAGGATGCCAGATGTGGAATCAAGTAAAAGTAGATTTAAAAAATGGGTCGGAAGTTATAAGTTTCAAGTGCAACTGGATACAGTTCAATTAAAGAAATGCATTCTCTGCATAGGGTGAAAATAATTTAAATGAGATTTCAGGAAAGAGATCAAGTTGATTTTATTCTTTCCTACTGAGCAGCTATGAATACTAATAGTACAGTCATAGATATTCTTTATTTAGAATATTTTAGCATTATTTATAATATTTTCAGAGAAACTCCTTTATTATTTATCATTTATGTTTTGTTAGCCTATTTAGCCAGTAAATCAATAATTACCATTAAATACACATATAGAATTATAAAAAAAAGTTTTGGAGAAATTGTAGAGGTTTCTAGAGGTTATCCAATGCAAAATTCACAGTCTCTAACTTACAGAACCCCAGGAAGCTCTGAGAGCAGGATGGTTACAAGGCATAGCTAAGTAGAAAGTTCAGCAACTCAGAGTGCCCGTGCTTGAGCACAATGCAGGAACGAGAATGACATGAGTATAAAATAAAGATGAAGGAAGAAACCTTATTATTGGAAACAAAGAATAGCTCAACAGTTTCCTGTTTTGATCAACAAACAAAGACCAAAGAGAATCAAGCTCTCAGGAGACGCCAGCATGAATAGATAGATGACAATGAAGGCAGATCCCCTATCCAGCCATACTCAGACCAAGATGCTTTATCATTAATCAACTTCCTAAAATTTAACCCTAATGCCAAGGCAAACGATTTATTTTATTCTACCCGAAGGGAGGCTTATATTTTGAAATAAGTTGTATTGTAGGGGAAATTTAAAATGTTAGGTCTTTGCACACTTGACTTTTATAATAAGATCATATCCACTGTATATGTTCAATCTAAGTGTCTACATCTCTAGCCCACAGGCCAATTATGGCCTGTTGCCTGGTTTTTGTACACTCCATAAAATTAGGTTGGTTTTTACATTTTTATTTGTTAAAAAAGTCATACAAAAATAATATTTTTTGACATATTGAAATTATATAAAATTCAAATTTCAGTGTCCATAAATAAAGTTTTGTTGGAACACAACTATGCTCATTTGTTTCCCTATGCTTATGGCTGCTGTTGTGCTACAATGGCAAAATCGGGAAGTTGGGATTAAGACTGTGTATCTGTCCCACATAATCTAAAATTTTACTATCTGGTCATTGACAAAAAAAAGATTTGCCAGCCTTTGGTCTAAACTAAAAATTCTTAAAAGTTGGCAAGGTTTTTACTTCTTTCTTCCCTTGACAATGTCTGTGACTGTGCCCTAGAATTTATTTTAGTTTTTGTATGCCAGACATTACAAAAAGTGAAGGAGGCAGAGGTCCAGAGATAGTTTATATTTTTACGATCTATTTTTTGAGCAAAATATTTTTAATTGCAAAAACACATTTCCAAATCTCTAATTCAAAATTATGTTCTCATAGTAAAGATAACTTTTTTAAATTTTGACCGTTTTTTAAAAATATTTTATTTATTTATTTTTTTAGAGAGGGAAGAGAAGGAGAAAGAGAGAGAAACATCAATGTGCGGTTGCTGGGAGCTGTGGCCTGCAACCCACGCTTGTGCCCTGACTGGGAATCGAACCTGCGATGCTTTGGTTCGCAGCCCGCACTCAATCCACTGAGCTAGACCAGCCAGGGCCATAGTAAAGATAACTTTGCTGGAAGAGGAGTAACATGCTTGGGTTCAAATATTCACAGAAGAAATTGATGACTCAGAAATTAATGACCCAAGTGACCAGGTACAGGGTACAGTAATAGGTGGAAAGACTAATCAATGCATCACTATCAAAATGTAAATTCTAAGACTGTAGTTCATATCATCTTTCCAAAACCAGTGAAATAATCCTTCAGTCAACACTGAGTTTTCTTTCATGCTTGTTTGGTGCTCTTAAAATGTTTGTGTCTGGCTTAAAACACATAATCTCTATCTAATTTAATTAGTTAACTCTAACCTTTCCCTCCCAGCAATAGGAAAGGACAATGTGCTTTGAGATGGGTAACCTCATTATTAATAGTTTGATTAGTTTTGTCACTTTCAAAAATCATTTCCAGTGCCTCAACATGAGAGAAAATACAAAAATACTTTTCTGGGCCAGGGAGAGAAAATATTCTCTGCTGCTCATTAGTTCTCCTGTACTTTCAGAGGTTTTCTTTGGTTTTTCTCTGTTTCCATTTTCTCATATCTAATATTGAGAGTATTTAAAATTAGTTAAATTATTAAAAATCATGTGCATTACCCGATGAGAATTTAGAATATATTAATCATTATTTGGCTCAAATCAGGTCCACTGAGCAGCACAGATGTACATTCCTAAGGCAAAACGAACAAATCTGTTTTTTTTTTTAATTTTTTCATTTATTTTTTGCTCTCTCAAATATTAAAAGAAAAAATGTGATAATGTTGATTGTCAATTTCCCCTTCTGCTATAATCCATTCAGTTAAAAAAATCAGATCCATATTCTCTCCAGGAAGGAGAATGTCAAAACTTTATAGACTCAAGAACTACTATAAAGAACCCAAGGACAAAACCAAGGGGGAGGGTGGAAGCAAGGGAGGGAGGTGGGTTTGGTGGTGGGTGGGGGGAGAAAATACAGACAACTGTAATTGAATAACAATAAAATAATTTAAATTAAAAAAACTTTATAGACTCAGCTCTATTGGTATAAAAATGGTACTAGATTTCACTTTACTATTCAGAACCTATTTTTCAACATTTCTGGTGCAAAGCTGCATTGAAATAAACTCCTAGGCCTAAGATGGAGCCATTCCTGCCAGGGGTTCCATGTCAACAAACCAAAACTAAGATAACTTTTCCATCTCTATAAATGCTCTGCTTGACATGAAATACAGTATATTCTCTCAACCAACCCCAAATGCCATGTCAGTTCTGGGCTCTATACTTACTTCCTAGTTCCTTGTTCACTTCTATTTTTCTCTTCCTTACTGTTTATCCCATGAAAGCTTCCTGATTTCCGTTCCTTTTTGCAGTAGTCTGGACCCTTGCGAAGTGAGACTTCTGGCATTATGAAGTGTTAAACTTTGTTTCTATCAAATAAATTGTCTTATAACTTAATAATTTTAACAGATGAGTATGTCGTTGTCTTATTGTAAACACATCAAAAGCTCTCAGAGCCTATCAGAGATCATCAGTTCTTGATGATTTCTCTAAACTCCTGTCTTTGTGGTCTCCATTTATGCTTCTTACTCCCTGGTTCATGCTCTTTCAAACTCTGGATCTCTGTTCCCTCTTCCTGGAATGTCTGTTTGGCCTTCAAACCACTGTTCGAAAATCTCCTTTAATACGGTGTCCCTGACTCCTTCAGGTGACATCAGACACTTTTCCAGTATGTTCCCATATTACCTTACCTTGGCTCTATTTTAGTATTTCATATACTATAGTTTTTTATTTCTTTTTATTAAATTTATTGGGGTGACATTGGTTAATAAGATTATGCAGGCTGTTTAAGTGTACATTTCTATGATAAATAATGTTCGTATTGCATTCTGTGCCTACCACCCAAAGTCATATAGTATGTTTTAATTAATCAGTGCTGCTCTTTTGCACAACTTTAAACTCTTTGAGGATACATATTGTGTCTTGTTCAACTTATTCTCATAGTACCTCACCAAAGAGATGTTTGATACACGTCTGTTAACCAAGAGGAAATATTTGAAATGCTATGTTCTTCCAAAATTAAGACTTTCTCTGAAAATATTATAGAATGATCAGTCTCTTAGTTTCATATTCTTTAATTACTTGAACCATTCATACATTTTTCTAAGAACTCTCAAACCCATTGGTTGACTATTGTCTACACATCAACTGCTTAGCTTTTCTGAGCTGTTTGTGCAAAGGCCTTCATGCCTTCTAGAGAGTCCTGAAGCAGGAAGGCAGAGAAATGCCCAGCCAAATGCTTGAGGGGAGCGAATAAGTTCATGCACCAAAATCAGAGTCAGAAACCATGTGCAGCAGAGTGACACAAAACATCTTCTACAGCTTCCATTTCTAGCGTGTTAGAGGTTTCATCAAGAAGGAATGCCAAATTTTCTCACATTTTTAGAATTCATTAATATAATTTGCATTAATTGATGGGCTAATGTTAAACAAACCTCTCAATGCTGGGATGAAACCAAGTCATAATTTATTCATGTATTTATACATTGCTGGATTCAATGTACTAATTTTATGTTTAGAATTTATACAATCTCTGCAACTAAATTCAGGAGTAATGTTTCCCCTTTCTTATAATATTGTTATCAGGTTATGATGTCAATGTTATGCTAGCCTCATGAAATGAATTGTGAATTGTTCCATTTTTCTTTTGACTCTCTAAAAGAAATTATAGAAGAATGGAATTATTCAGTTCTTCAAACATTTGGTTGAATTTGCCAGTAAAACTCTTAGACCTAAAGTTCTCCACAAGAAGACTAAAAATACTGTTTTTTTTTTTAAACAAATATAAGAATAACCTAGTTTTTACTTCTTGATCCAGTTATGGCAAATTATAATTTTATAGGAACTTATCCATTTCATTTCTCTTATATCTACTAGTTACTGAGAGAATTATGTTACAATCTCCCATTATGATTGTAGATTGGTGTATTTTTCATGTAACTCTGACAGTTTTTACTATGTATATTTTTGAGACTATTAGGTATATTAGAGGTACAAAAATTTAAAATTTTCATATCTTCTTGGAGGATTTAAAATTATATTTTATGAGATAATCTTCTTTATTTCTAGTAGATTTTTCCTTTCAGATCTTTTGTCTGATATAAACATGACTACAATAGTATTTGTCTGATACATATTTTTCCACATCGAGTTTCTGTCTTATTGAGTTCATTTATATTAGGGACATCTATCTTGCCATGGATGTTTTGTTGCACTTCCTGTCTTTCTCTTTTCTGTAACATTAATGCCATGGTTAGAAATTCAGAAGCATCTTGAATAGTCAGGCCATGTTGAGAATAGGAACCTTATGAAATGGATTGTATAGCAGAAGCTGAAGTAATCTGAGTTCTTGACGACTGTGAAGCCACCTTTCTATCCTTTAATACCTACTGTTAGATGTAAGCTACCTGTTGTAGTTTTGTCCAACATGTAACAGGTTCAATCTTAACTGAGACTTAGACTATAATCTAAAAGTAAATTTAACTCAATACTGCCTACAGGAATTTATTATCTAATTGTAAGCAATATATTTTATACACATAGAACCTGTTTGTGCTTATTTTAATAACATAGAATTTTGAAATGTAATATTTCTATAGGAATTTTGGATGACAAATTATGTTAATTCAAGGTATCAGTTAGTATATCAGAAAAGTTATCTTGAGGGTGATTTTTCTTTTTAGGAGAGCTTTGAATAAAGGGTAGGATTTAGACATGAAAAAAGGGAAGAGAAAAATTACACTTTTGGAGAAAATGCAGGGGGAAAAGGCTCAGAAGGAGAATGAGAGATCTGTATTAGTGGTAACTTTTCCGAATTTTGGAGTACTTATAGGTGGCAACAGGGAAGCAGATGGAGGTAAGTTCTAAGAGGTGGCTTTGGCTGATTCCAGAAATGGTGTTTATCATTTTAAGTATTTGGATTTCAGTCTCACTGTGATGGTTAATCATGGAGAGATTTTTGAAAAAGAGTGACAAGGTCAGATTTTCATTCTGGAAAAGGTTATTTCAAGGTCTGTGTGGAGGACAGATTAGGGAGCACAGGAGTGAAAGCATGACCCCAGGACCAGGTAACATGTATTGGATGTAGTTAGGTGAGATACAGTGGATAGAATAGGGCAGTAGTTACTATCATAGTGGTAAGAAATAGATTCTCAGGGTCATGATGAATATACTAGAATTAATATGTGAAGATAAGATCCTGTTAATATGATGCAAGTTTTTGGTAATCTACAAGAATTGCAAATCAAAGCCTTGAGGTCTAGATTGGCAGGCAGATGAGTTTTCTTTGGTTAATTAGTTGTCAATATTTAGAAATCAGGATATTTTACATGAAAAATCTACATTTGCTGTCTCTTTCTGAAAAATCAGTACATTTGGCAACTCTTATACCTACCCTATACTCCAAAATGTTTCACCATGTCTATATTTGAAGCTCCCCATAGATGCCCCCATATGGGGCATACACTATGAACAGGGTTTTATTTCTCCTGATTAAATTTGTATTAACTGCAGACATTTGAATCTGTGACCCATGACCTAGACCATGTGAAACAGCAGACATTCAAACCCACACTCAACTCCATTCTTTGCTGAGTTTGGTGGTTTCAATGGAAAGCTAGGTGTCTGATACTCTGAAACCTCACTTCTGCTTTTATCTGGCTTATGTATTGGGTTGGCCAAAAAGTTCATGTGTTTTTTTTCTGTAAAATAAAAGAGATATTTTTTTTTATTTTCACCAATAACTTTATTGATTTAGATATGTTGAGTATGTAGGCTATCTCCCATGTGGTAGAATGTTGGTTGTTCTTAATTAATGCCTATTTTTTCCCTATCAACTTCAACTGGTCTACCCGACCATGGAGCATCGTCCAGTGAGACATCTCCAGCATGAAACTTCACAAACCACTTTTGACATGCTCTATGAGTCACAGCACTTTCTCCATACACTGCACAAATCTTTTTTTGTGTGTTTCAACTGTGTTTTCACCTT
This sequence comes from Tonatia bakeri, assembly GCA_004024845.1. NCBI lineage: Eukaryota > Metazoa > Chordata > Mammalia > Chiroptera > Phyllostomidae > Tonatia > Tonatia bakeri. The sequence continues at coordinate 12,291 of PVIA01007918.1, forward strand.
TCTTGAAATAATAAAGCATAATATGCCGAAAATGTATATTTTCTTTCATCTTCAATGCTAAAATGGCTACACAAAAATTCATTAATTTTAATGTTTTTTTAATGCAAGGGATATGACAGCTGTCACAATACAATCTAACAAAACTGTTTAGAATGCAGTTAAAGACAAGCAAGCATTACACTAGACATCTTACAGAAAAAATCAAATGAACTTTTTGGCCAACCCAATATGACGGCTCTATCTAAAATTTAATTTGATGTTAAAATATTTCCTAAAAAATTACTTTTTTCTCAACTGAATGTATTCCTCATTAGGATAGGCACTAGTGTTCATTCCTGAAATTTTTAAGAATTGCAGTGTGTTTGCTGCTTCTTTTTCATTCATAATCAGTGGTGCACAGAGCATGTGGGAATTAGAACTTGAAGAGTACATTTTGTCTGGCAGAGGGGAAGCCAGCATGTTAAGACAAAGACAGCCTAATTAGATTTTTAAATCAAGATTTAAACTTCAAGACATAAGCTCTGTGGTCAGGAGACCATAACTGATGGGAAAAGGCCAGGAGTTCAGGGAGAGAAGACATAGCCTCATTTATAATCTGGCATGAAAAACTCCTCTGGCCATGGATAGTTCCAGGGGATGGAAAGCTACAAAGCCAGATTCTCCAGACCAAGCAACACTAGGGATACTGATGTTTCTGGCTGACAGTGCACCACCAGGAACCATTTGGGCAAAACTCCATCGCTAAATTTTAAGTATCTCAGAAGACAACAAAACCTCTTATTTGCAAGCATAAGCAGAATGCAGTACAGAGAACTTGGTAGGTGTCTGCAGTCTGGTTTCTTTCTAAGAAATGAGAGAGTAATGATGCCACCTGTGATGTCATTACAGTATGAGGAACAGGAGTCCCTGAGAAGGTTGTGTTGTCTACACAGTGAGGTGCTGGAAACAGTCAGGCTTGCAACAGTCCCAAACTCCTCTTGTGTCAAACTGCCTCATTTCTTCTATTAAATCTTAAACACTATTATCTATACATATATATGGGTTTTCTTACAAAGCCATTTACATTAAAGCATAAAAAAGTAATACATTTGGTGAGATCTAAATCAGTGTTCTCTGCTGAAAAGCTTTATCTTGGTGAGGTGGAGCAGTCTTTATTGACTGATGAATCATTTTGCTTTTTTATCATGTGAAAGTTTCTAATGCTTATCCTGCAATCAAGTAAAAAAAATGAGGGCATTTTAAATGAAGAAACATGGAGACTCTAAGGATTTCTTTTTGCTAACTGCCCCTTTATCAGTTAGAGACAGGGCCTCATGGAGGGATCTAATCAGCCTTTAAAACAGATGCTGAGAAAATTCATTGAAGGAGAGCAAGAAGATTGAAATGACTGATTGCCCTATCTCTAGCATCCTACAGGGGAGTTCTTTGTGCATCTATAGATTACTATATGAAGAGTTGCACAGAAGATTATTACACATAGAATCATTTGGCAGGTAAAAGGAGACAGCTCAGTAAATATCAAGAGGACATTTTCTTGCTAAAAATGAACAGACGCTATACAAAAAGCCTCGTGGGATGCACCTGTTATGTTGTCCTGTGATGCTGATACATAAGGACAAGTGGAATATCTTAACCATGCTCACACTATATACCCTGAACCCAAAAGTAATTGTTTTGTGGTCAGGACAGGTTACTGGAGTTATTTTTTAGAGGACACTTCAACTTGATAATCAATGATGGTATGGGGAAGTGGTGGCAGAAAAATGGAGACAATTGTACTTGAACAACAATTAAAAGAAAGAAAGAAAAAGAAAGAAAGAAAGAGAGAGAGAGAGAGAGAGAGAGAGAGAGAAAGAAAGAAAGAAAGAAAGAAAGAAAGAAAGAAAGAAAGAAAGAAAGAAAGAAAGAAAAAGAAAGAAAGAAAGAAAGGTGTGTTGCTTGACAATATTGCTTTTTTCTATACAAAATAGCTTGGTTAGAAAAAGTTGGTTCTGCATTGATGTAGGAGACACACGCACACATGCATGTGTGTGTGCTCAGGTGAACAAGCCAGGTCCCCTAATTGCTGTATGGAGCCTCACCAGTGAACTGGGAATGTATAATTGTGTCTCTTATGAATATAATATAGTGTACCCTCCTTTACTTACTGTTTACATTTTTATTGTTGTTTATGATTTTTATTTGTAATGGCAGATGATCTGCCATTAGAACAGAAATGCCTGCAGCTCTTTGAAGCACAGTTGTGATAATTTAACTATTTTGATTGTAGACCTATTCTCAGGTGAAACCTGTTTTGTTTTTCCTGACTATTCAAAAGCATTGATTCTCTGAGTTCAGGGGCCTGATGGACCCAAGGTTGTTATTTTTATTTCTTTCAGCTTTTATTTTTTTATTCGTATTTTTAAAAATTATTTTATTATTGTTTAATTACAGTTGTCTGTATTTTCTCCCCACCCCTTCCAAACCCACCTCCCTCCCTTGCTTCCACCCTCCCCCTTGCTTTGTCTAAGTGTCCTTTATAGTAGTTCCTGAAAACCTTTCTCCCCACTGGCCCCTCCCCCCTCCCCTCTGGCTATTGTTAGATCGTTCTTAATTTCAATGTCTCTGGTTATATTTTGTTTGATTTTTCTTTTGTTGATTATGTTCCAGTTAAAGGTGAGATCGTATGGTATTTTTATTAATTCATATTTTCTGCATGCAATTGAAGAAAAAAATTTACAGTTAGCATTAAGGAAAATATTACAATCTGGTGAAAGCCCTCACTAGAATAACATCATTACCGTGTGAAAGTTAAACAAGGACACACCAGTGTGGCTTTAGCATGTCTCACTCTCTAATGAATTCGAGTGCCTCTTTTTAGATGTTTACCAGCCATATGTAACAGTGATGCAGAGTCTGGCTGTCTATGTTTATTTCTCCTTTACACTTTATATATTTAAGTATTTAATAAAAATATTCTTGATGATTATCGTTTCTGAAGAATTTCTACACTGTTCAAATAACAACCTTAAATGTAAGCTGGCAGAACTCATCGCCACACATTGATTACATACCGTGATGAAAACTAGGTTTTACTTTCGAATAGAACTTTCTGAGCACTTAAGGTTCCTATTGGGAACAAGTACAGTTCACTAAAGAAACCAATTACCATTATAATTTCATATTCTTATGTTATTAAAGAGAAACCTGGAAGGTCAAAATGAAAAGAATAATAAAAAATAAACAAATTGGTATACTATAGAGTAAAACTATTAATATTGTGTTTTATTTGTAAAATTTTTGTCATACTAAAAATTCCTCAAATAAAAATTTGAATGGCTGCATAATATCTGTATATATGTAATTTATTTCATTTTTTCCTATTAATTGTCATTGATTTTTATTTCTTAATAATACTGAAAATACAATAAATACCTTTGTATGTAAAGTTTTATTCTTTCTTATTCTTAGATTCTGAGACATGGGTTATAGATTCTGAACATTTTTAATATTCATTAACATTTTAAAAATCTGTAGTCCACAGATTTATACAAACATTGATGGATAACATAGCTCATTGATGGATAAACTTTAATGGATACCTAGTTTTCATCTGTATGGCATGCTTTTCTTTGGGTCTATCCCTTCCTTTAATCTATAGTAATCTGTGAGTTATTCTTCTTACTGGCCTGGCCTGTTTCTACTCCCAGCTCTGATACTACCCTGTCACTGAGTAACCAACCACATGTTCCAAGCAGATGCAGCCAGAATCCCATAAAAGAATTGATATGTAGATATTGAAAGAGGGATAGTCTACCCTATTTTGTTACTGAACTCTAAAGAACAGGGGCTTGGATCAGCCCAGGGCCATCTTGCTGACATCATACTGTGACATTGAAAAGTATGTCTGAGAATGAAGCCAAGAAGGTGCCAGCAGGACCAGAAGATAGAGAGAAAGGAAACATTCCCACAACTTCTGTTCATACTATTGGATATAACCCTGCCTTAGTCCAGATATACTACTTAGGTCTTCCCAATAGTAAGAGTCAATAAATATACCATATTTTCCAGACTATAAAATGTACTCCCCCCAAATTTGGAAGGAAAAGGGGGTGCATTTTATAGTTTGAATGTAACTTACCTGGCTCACTGGAGGGGGGCAGCAGTGGATCGGGGTCACAGGTTAATAAATATTTTACCCCATTTTTTGCTTCAAATTTTTTTCCTATTTTCGTCCTCTAAAACCTAGGTGTGTCATATAGTCGGGTGCATCTTACAGTCCTAAAAATATGGTACTTTTGTACTTTTCATTCATTCATTTAGAGTCTTGATTATGTAATATGCAACTGAAAATTTCTGATTAATATAATCTATTTTATATATTTCTAACATATGGCTACTTACCTTGCTTTGCAATATTTTTAACATTGTAGATATTAATTTATTAACTCTCCTAATTGTAAAAAAAATATTTTCTTAGTTTGATGTTTTCATTTCAATTCTACTTAAGATTTTTGGTATCTGGAAGGTTTATGTAATAAAAATAATATTTTCTTTCATTTTTACTTTCTCTGTTTTTTTTTTTTTTGTATAAGCAATGAATTTCCCACTAGGAATTTATTAAATATTTGTTTCCATATTTTCTAGGATTCTATTTTGCATTTAACTATTTACTTCATTGTAATTTATTTAGTGTGTATTATAACTAAGTCTTTGTCATTATATTTTTTCCATATGTAAACTATTTATAAATTGTACAGGGTACCTCATAACTTATCCCTGCCCTATTAGATTGTGATTTTTTGGTAACATATGAGGCAGGGCCCAAAAAAACAGAAATTATTTGTAAAAAATTGTGTATTTAGTCTTACACATTTAAACTTCAGTCACCTTACAAATGCTCTTCACCTGATGCAATACCTATCAAGACTTTTTTCACTGTTCAATACAGTTTTTGAACTCAGCAATTTTGATGCCTTTTAGAGCTTCTGCCGTTTTTTTGTTTCAGCTCTTCCACATCAGCAAAATGTTTCCCTCTGAGGACTTTTTCTACCCAGGAAACAAAAATAGTTGCTCTGGGTGAGATCAGATGAATAGGGAGGGTGGGGCATGGGTCTCATGCTGTTTTTGGTCAAAAACTGCTGAGCACTCAGCACAGTGTGGGCAGGTGCACTCATAAATCACTCATCATGAAATGGGCAAATGCATTGAGAGAATCTTCAAAAAAAAAATAGTCACTGAAACTGAATGCAGCCTCTCACAGCAACACCCTGGTACACTGACACAGATGGGTTCCTATAACACTCATCTAGTGGGGGAAGCCTGTATTAAAAGGGGCCCATACTCCAGAAGACAATTCCATTTTGGGGAGGATTCTTCTTTGTATATGACTTTTTATATATGTACTATCATCTGTTTTTTTGCATTACTATCCTGGTCCATCCTCAAAGTCCATTTAAAGAATTATTTGCCACCCTGGCTGGTGTAGCTCAGTGGATTGAGCGTGGGCTGCGAACCAGGTATCGCAGGTTCGATTCCCAGTCAGGGCACATGCCTAGGTTGCAGGCCATGTCTCCCAGCAACCGCACATTGATGTTTCTTTCTCTCTCTCTCTCTCTCTCTCTCCCCCTCCCTTCCCTCTCTAAAAATAAATAAATAAATAAATAAATCTTAAAAAAAGAATTATTTGCCTTTATAATGTTATTTTAATATGTGCTGAGATTTTTAAACAAGCTCTACAAACACTAATATATAATGTATGTATATATGTATATATATGTATGTGTGTGTGTGTGTGTGTATATATATATATATATGTAAACTTTGTCAGTTAAGTACTATTATCTCCACATAACAAATGAGGAAACTGAGGTTGAGTAATTGCTGGGGAATTCCCATTACAGGTAAGAAGACAACCCAGAATGCAACCTTAGATAACCTGGCCAGAATTCATAGTCTTAATCATTACACTCTTGCTTTTATTACAGCTATAATACTTAGGTCAGAATGACAGAAGACAATAGATAATGAAGGATATATATGAAATATGAAAGGGTATGTATAGTAATGACTAAGAAAAACCAATAAATAAAAGTCTGATCACACTTTTGAATCTCTCTAAGTGGAATTGTTACATTAGGTTAAATGTTACACTTAGCCTCCATATCTTGTGAGGGAAAAAAATCTATTGATATATATTTCAGAATGAAAGAAAGAATTAAGTGATATACTTTAAGAGTTCTTTCATTTCAAGAAATAGATATCAACTTAAAGAAATTAAAGCATCAGAGATATTGACATATTTCTCCCAATTCAGAATGACATTTTAAATTCCCTGATATTCACATACTTTTCACAATTCTTTTTCACTCTATAAAGTGAATTTGCCTTCTAAGTCATGGCATCTTGGACTAAGGGCAATAGGCATAGGGATTGAATTTACATCTGTTCCTGGAAGGCATTGCAATCAGAGGCTGAAAACTTGTCCAGATTTTTTCTCCTACTTATATTTCTGCTCCTCCCTGCACATCTGCTTCTTTCTGTTCTTTCTTCAGAATGACTGTTACTTCTCTCTGGTAAAGCTTGTAGGGGGTGGAAGAGGTCCATTACCCAGCAGCTAAGTAATGTATTCATCTGAAGAAAGTCTCTTTCCATCATTTTGTTTTTCTGTTTGTCTTTCTCTCTACCAATTACAGATTCCAGGGAAATGGGCTCTTCCTTGACCCACCTTGGGTCAGATGCCCAATTCTGGACCAATCATTTGGGGCCATTAGGTGGTGCACAGTTTGCTATTGTTGGATAGGTGTGGGAAGGAGAAAGGATTTTGTGGGCTGGAGAGACACTCCCAAAGGGGTGACTTAAAAAAAAGCCATTATTTTAAAGCCAAAACCAAGGTGGGTCAAGGTATCTGGCATCCTAGTACTGTTCTTTCTTGGCCACTGCTTGTCCTTTATCCCAAGTTCTGATCCTTGTGGCATGGAACGGCCCATGACTATGTTTTTCAAGAGTAAAAGTGAAAAGCTATTATTTTGCCATGAAACATAGCTAAATAAAAATAGAAAAAAAAGTAGGTGATCAAATTCTGAATATATTTTAAAAATATATTCTTTCTAAGCAAATTAGATTTTTTAAATGTTCATTTGAATGTTTCTTATTATATTGGAATAACCAAAATACCTTTATGTTGAAGAGTACTAATATAACTTCTAAAAGTTAAAACTGTGCTTTATCTCAGAATTTCTATTTTTTTTGTTTATTTACTTAAAAAAATATCCATAGGAATAGTCTCCAAATGTTCCTGTCTAACAGCATTTAACAACATAAGTATTTCTTGTTCAAAACCTCTCTCTCATCACGTTTTAAAACATGGTTCTCTACACTATAGATTTATTTCCCAGAGAATTATGAATTAGCTATATTTTCAAGGATTTTACTGTATATCTTCATTTTATAAAAAGGAATATGGCCACCTTTGCAGAACATTAAGCAAGCCCACAGTGACTGCCTCCTCTTTTTACATACTAGCATTCAGTGAAATTTCTTTCATGTAACTTACAGCCAAGCAGGACTGGCTACAATGCAAAATGAAAATACAGAACCCCATATTCAGAAACTATCAAAAATTCAAAACAGTGACAGTGGAGCATTAAACCAAGGATGGGGCACTTCTATGTACAGATTCTGCTGAATGGCACAGGATCCAGGCCTTGCAGCCAAGTGTCAGATGAGCCAGGCAATTGACTTTTAGACCCCATCACTTTATCTTTAAAATATATCCTTTCACCCTGACCAGAGTGGCTCAGGGGAATGGGCATCATCTTACAAACTTACCAGTTCAATTCCTAGTCAGGACACATGCCTGGGATGTGGGCCAGGTCCCTGGTAGGGGGCATTTGAGAAACAACGAATTGATGTTTCTGTTACATGTGTTTTTCTCCCTCCGTTCCCCAATCTCTAAAAAATAATAATAAAATAAATAAATAAGTAAATAAACAAATAAATAAATATCTCATCCTAATAAATAAACAGATCAACCATATTTTTAAATGACAAGTGTAACTTTCTAATCAGAAAAAAATCAGTTAAAATTATAACAACTTGCAGAATATGTTATTTATATACAATTTATAAATGAGTAATTTTTAAGACAAAATTTACAGTTTATATCAATTCCTCATTCAATAAAATATCAATTGCTAATTTGTTAAGTGAATAAACTATATATATGCAATCCATTAGTGCTGAAATTCTGAAATACATATTTTTAAAAGTCATTCTTTCTCAAAGTACTTAAAATATTGCATCTTTGGTGACAAAGCTGAAAATTATTAAGCATTTTATTTCCCTAGTTTTCATTCTTCTGCTCCATCCCTACCCCTTAATAGTCATCCAGATTTTTTTCTTTTTCCTTTTTTTTTCTTTTGAATATACTTACTTATATCCCAAACATAAAACACTGACAGAACAGTCCAAGCCTACAGCTTTGCTCCCAAAGTGCGGCCCGGGCTCAAAGTGGGGACCATCCCTGCCCCTCACTGATTCCGTCAGCAGGCTCCTGAGAGTCCGCTGCTATTTGAGAATTTGCTGGTGCAATCCTGAAGAAAGTTCCAACACATTCTGCAGACAAATACCAAAAAATAAATCTTTGATTGATAATTTTTCTATTTCTGCCAAGGTGACTCAAAACACGAAAGCCTTTGCATCAGAGAGGAGAGCATATATGTCAATTTCCTTTTCCTGTTTTTCTCCTTCTTCCTCATGTTTTTTGGCACATGAACTTTTAGGTCTTCCTCTTTCTCATCTGATCTGATCTGAATGGCTGTTACCTCAAGACCCCTTTCTGTTCTCTAAATCCGTATTTCTTGTAGAATTTATCTTCTCTCTCCTAACTCTCTGTGTGCCTCCTCTTGGCCTTGTACTTGTTTTCTGTAGAAGGTGGTGATTTCTCTGGGCACTTGCATGAAAAAGTCCTGCTAATAAATATGTAACCACAGGGACATAGTTTACATGCAACAGGAGCCTGTTGGGCAGTGGCAGTAGTGGTGGCTGGGTCTTCCCTTGAACTTCAGTGGCCCAGATGGAGGTGCCTCGTGGGTAATTTAACCATGTCTGCTGTGTTTACAATGCCTACAACTGCATGGTTCCTTTTTTTTTTTTTTAAGATTTAACTTATTTATTTTTAAAGAGAGGGAAAGGGAAGAGGAGAGACAGGAAGAGAAATATTGATGTGAGAGAGAAATATTGATCCCTTACCTGGCAAACATGTTCCTAACTGGGGACCAATAATGATTACTTTTAGTATTATTGTTTACTTTAAGACTAATTAATGAAATAAAGCCATTACCATCAAATTGGTATAGAAATAATGCTCCATTAAGAAGAAACTATTTTGATAAGGAGAGAGCATTTAGTTTTTAATAGTCTACAAATTCAAAAAACAAAGTTCTATAATAAATAATTTCCTGGGCACATTGCTAGTCTAGATGAGAAACAAGAGACTGTTAATTCAGGTCTCAAAGCAGACAGGACCTGTGATGCGCAAAGATACCTCACCAGAGCAGTTTATCTGCAGCAGCCAATATGCAAATGCAATAACATATTTGAAGTTAGTAATCAGATGTAAACTTTAATAGTACAAGCTAAGAACTAAAGCCTTATCCTGATTGGTAGTTCTTATCTGTAAGATGGGAAGGAAGGGTTGATATACTCCCTCTAGGCTTTCAGTGGATGTAAATTACATGTCAAGTAACAGTGCCCCAATCCTCTGATAAGGAAGAGTGAGACTGCTTAGATAAGAAAGAGAGAAGGCAGATAACGGGGAGCAAATAAGAGGAGAAAAGAACACAAGAGACTTAAACCACCAGGCTGAGGTTTTCTGTGTAAATACCGTGCCATTTAATTTCTGAGAAAGGGAAGACATCGGAATAATGTATCCTGGCAAAACACACAAGTGAATAGCCAGAGATCTGGATTTTAATTCAAGTGTGTTTTAATATCTATCAGTGTGTCCTGGTGTTGGCTTTCTGTTTACCTCTGCTTCCATTTTCTCTTATGCGAAGGAAGGGATTTAGAGTAGAATAATTTTCAAGACTTTGATCGTTTAAATTTATGTATCTAGTTCTCATAAAAGTTAGATCATTTTGTAGCAGAAGTTTCTGGCTTAACTCTTTCTCTGGGAAATCCATTGACATCTATTTTATCCAACATTGCTGATCGCCTGTTTGACCCAGATACTCAGTGCTCTGCCCTGGGAAGGCAGTGGCAATCCAACACAGGCCTCATGGGGCCATGTCTGGGTGAGATCAGTGAACATCCTGCTCCATATTAAATAAAAGGGATTTAATTTTTCCCACTTGTCTACTGATACTTTTGGAAAAAGTGGTACTAATCATGGATAGTATAACTACTATATAAGGTATCCTGTCTGTATGTTTAAAACACAAGACAAAACTATGCAAAATTTAAGGTTAAAATTTTGGATCTGATATTTGCTCCCTAAGGTCACCAGATGTATACATGTCCTTTAACATTTGAACTTGACTAAGTGAAAGCAGTATGTTATTTAAGAAATAATGGTATAGTCTTCTGAATGAAACTGAAAAGGGTGATAAATTTAGAAGGCAAAAGTAGATTTTATCACTAGACAGTCAAGTTGACAAAGTAAGAAACTAAAAAGGTAGAAAATTGAGTCCTTAAATTTCAGAGCTAGGAGCCCCGTCGAAGTTAACTACTCTATTTTAATCTCTTAACATTACGGGTGAAAAAAATTTGTATCCAGAGAGGTTGGGTAAGGTCATCCAGCTGCTAAGTGTGAACACCAGGATTTTTAGTGGGATATATTCCCTCTACCACAGGTACTTTTTTAAGTAGTTAACTCAATATTGTAGTGAAATACATATTAATGTAGACTTGACATATGATGCTACAGGAGAAGGCTTAACACAATCTGTGTGCAGGAAGCTAGATGTATAAAAAGCTACCCTGATCAAAAATCTTATCCAAAACATCTAAGAGGAAGTCATTTCCCTTACACAAAATTAAGACTGGTTTCCTAGAAAAGCACAGAGACCATGTAAGGGGTGAGAAGGATTCATTTCAGAGCTCCTGTCCTATTACCTAATGCAGCAGCAACACCTTGTTGAGATTATTTGATCCCTATTGTCCCTTGGAGGGTCCAGGTATTTATTTTTTCTTAAATTCTTATATTGTTTATTTGAAAACTTAAAGTCTAACAATTGAAAAAACAGGTCTAACAATGTTGAAAAAAGCCTAACAATGACACAAACACATAAATAGATGTTTACCAATCAAATGACATGATTATTTTAATTCCAGATTATTCTCTGCAGTGGCCTATAAAGCAACGTGATGTATTCAATACAATGTTGATATGGGTTTTGAGAACAGGGAGATAATACATCTATTACTATTCTTTTTTTATTCATAATATTTCTGAATATAGTGTTTGTAAAACCACATCTAATAAAATAAAAGGCAAAAATCAGGAAAACTTGAATTTTGGTTAATTAATTATTCTGAGATGGCATAACCTAAAGTGAACCAAAAGGCCATAAAAGGTGTAAGTGGAACTTGTATCACTGGTCTGAGATGTTAGCTCAGAGTAGAAACTTCAACTCACTTTTTTTCATAGTTAGAGATAAGGTCATGAAAACCACTTCAAATATTCCTTAGGACTTTGTAGATGTTGTTGATGACCAAAGCTGTCATCAGGTTAACAGGGTATACAAAACAGAGGTTATATTCCTATTTACTTTCTTTATAAGGAAGGATTGTATAGATCTATGAGAGAGAATATGTATTGCTGTGGCATAGTAGACAGCAAATAATTGCTTCGAAGCTGGAACAGTGTCAACTGACAAAAAACAGCTTTTCTAAAATTGTTATATTGGGTTTCAGAAGTCATATCTTTGACAGCATGTGCTAGGGCAATGCTACTCTGCCTGTAGAGCACAAAGAGTGAGAGCTACAGTGTGTTTAGAGACTACACTGCTCTCTTTATTTTACATTTGAGGAGACTGGAGCCCTGTACCATAAAGACTCATGCTCCAGGTCATGTAGTTCAGTACCTGCTTTGTCTAGATTAAAAGTCAGTTAAGTGCTGTGGAAGGCTGAATAATGGTCCCCCAAGAATATCATGTCCCGTTTCCTAGATCCTGGGAATATTCTACCTTATGTGGTAGAAGAGACTTTGCAGAAGTGACTTTATTAATGATCTTGAGATGAAGAGATTATCCTGGATTACCATCATCCCACTCCATAAAGATAATGTAATCACAACAGAATTTATAATAAGAAGGCCAGAGGAATCAGAATTAGTAGAAGGAGATATGAAAATGGAAACAAGATTAGAGGGACTTAAGGAAAGCACCATGAGCCAAGGAGTACAGATGGGTTCTGGAAAATGAGAAAAGCAAGAAAATGGATTCTTACCAAAAGTTTGTGGAATGAATGTGTGCTTGACAACACCTTGATTTTAGATTTCTGACCTTCAAAATTATAAGAGACTACATTTGCATTGTTTTAAACTACTAAGTTTGTGGCAATAGTAAATTAATTCAGGGGCTCTTCTAAAACATCAAGCTACTATCATACTCTGTCCATGCTATATGTTGCGTTATATTTTAAAATACCTTATTTTGCCCTCTCTGTGTGGCTCAGTTGGTTGGAGTGTCAGCCCATAAACTGAAAGTTTGTGGTTTGGATTCCCATTCAGGACACATATCTAGGGTGCAGGTTTGATCCCCGGTCAGGGTACATATGGGAGGCAACTGATCAATGTATCTCTCTCACGTCTATGTTTCTCTCCCCTACCCTTTATCTCTCTCCCTTCCTCTAATTCTGAAATCAATAAATACACACTCAGGTGAGGATTTAAAGAGAAAAATTAATAAAAACTCATCTGACTTTCTATCTTCACAGATATTCAGACATCCTTAAAGACAGACAGAGTATATTACTCATCTCTTTGTATCTCACACCATTGGAGTTGAATAAGACTTTATAGATGTCGAATAAAGGAGCAAATAACCATGATGCTGACATTTATTAAAATACATCTAAACTTGCCTCAGAAGATGGATTTAACTGTCACTGAACAAATATTTTATGGAGACTTTTATATGCAAGAGGTTATGGGATACGCACGTATGCCATATGAAAGCTTGGGCAGCACATGTATTTTGTGAATATTTTATTTGCTGAAATTTTGTTGCGAGATGATAAGCTTGACATCAATTCAAGTAAAAGCAGCATATCGATATCCATTAACTACATTAGGCCATGACTGAAGTTCTAAAAGGACCAAGTGGGATGCAGGTGGGACAACTCCTCAAAGGAAGTCGTTTTCACAGTTTGGATGCCTCAACCACACATACCCTTTTCCCTTTATATACAGTTTTAAGAATGCTCCTGCCAAATTTAATAAAACTATTCCAAATAAAACTGAAATTTTCTTCCTTCACAAAAGGAAACAACCTGAATCATGTCCGTTTTTCCATCCAGACCTAAATTCATTATTTCTGGAAAATGTGCTTAGGCCTGAATGTGATTCTTCATGACCCTGAACCTAGACGGTAATGAAAAAATTTAACTGTCCCTACATGCATACAATACAAAGGTAAAACAAGAAGAGGAAACTTACTGTTAAATTCTTAGCACTTGGTAAAGGGAAGCAGGTAAAATAGCACACTGTTGAGCAAGGATAAAAAGGACTTCTTGCTCTTGTTATGGCATAGATGTCCTAGCCAGCTGGACTGTACCTGGCTCCTCTAATGGAGAAAAGATTGTCATCCTTGGGAGAGGTATGGAGACAAATGTCTTTCAGGTATCTGCACTGCTCTACTAACCAACATCTAGGCAACTGGTGGCCTGGGGATTCTTGTCCTGTTTTAAAGTCACAGGTCTTTACTTGTTACTCATTTACAAAGTAAACTAATTCGTTGGACTTCAGCAAACTGCAAGTTAAAAATTACATCAACTCATAGCCTTTGCATTTCACTCAGACCTTATGCTCAGTTTGATAATCTTAGAGTTGCACATGACTGGAATTTAATTAAATTTGCTTAACTAGAAAGGGAATTTGCTGGTTCAATTACTTGGGATGTCCAGGGAAAAGCTGGCACCCTGTAGGTCTGGTTCTGCCAACTCAAAACTGTAATCGAGTCACTTCCTCTTCATCTCTCTATCCTAGACTTCTTCTCGTCCCACCTAGTTTTTTCTGTCAAAGCACTTTCTCCGTGTGGCAAGAAAGATGGCTGCTCGTAGGTCCCTGATCTCATTTTCTCAGGTCTCACCAATCCCAGAGAAACACATTTTCTTATTTTTCAAAATCTTTGTATGTAAAACTGAGAAAGATCTCTTGTGGATCCCGTCAGATTCTTGTGTCCACCCCTGTGAGCAGAGCTGGCAGAGTGCTGTAACTGGGATGTAGTCCTTCAAGGGAGATTGGCATACTGAGAAAGAGAGTGAAGAAGGAGGAGGAGGGGATGGAGAGGGAGGAGGGGATGGAGAGGGAGCAGGAGAAGGAGGAGATGAAGGGCAGGAGACGGAGGAGAGGAAGGGGGAGAAGAAGAAAGAAGAGGAAGGGGAGGGGGAGAAGGAGAAAGGGAAAGGAGAGAGAGAGAGGGAGGGAATATAATTTCTTTTTTTGAATGCTGCCTATAACAGAATTGCTAAAACATGCAGATACAAAAATATTTTATGAATCCATGATCATTTATATATAGACTGAGGATTTTCTCAAAGGAATTTTGCTTGAAGTAGTTTGTGAAGATGCTCCAGGTAGGTTGCATGCTTGAAATTTTAGCCCCACCAATTGACAATTGTCTACAGTCTTATGAAAGACAGTATATGAAATCATGTGCAGAAAGTTAGAGTTTTGGTCCCTGTGTTTGAGCCCCATCAACCCTGTCAGACCCAGGTGTCCCCTAAAACCACATTGTGAATTAGTACTGCAAAGTTGTTAAGAGCACAGACCCAAGCCAAGCTAACAGGGCTCAAGTTTCAGCTCCACCATTTGTTAGTTTTATAACCTTGAGCAAGCTTTGAACCATGCCTATGACTCTGCAAAATGGGTTAACACTAGCATCAATGTCTGAGGTTTGTTGTATGGATTGTCCACAATAATATATGTAAAGCTCTTGGAAGGGTCTTACCCATGTATACAAATGCCCTATGTATAATGTAAATAATATTCTATTTTAGAATTTTTGTGCATAACCTGTAGTCAAAAACAATATTTCAAAACATACCTAAACCTTAGGTAGAACTATCACAGTGTTTTGTAGGTAAAAATAAATCAGTAAGTGGATATAAAAAGCAGGTTTTGTGAAAAGCTCTTATACATTGAGGGTTGTCTACTGAATGCTTTGCTGAAGTAGTAAAGAGTGAAAGCTTCTGAAATCTAACTGAGTAATATAAATTAAAGTTTTCAGGACAGTGCTTTGTATGTATTCAGTATCTGATGAATGAAATGTAAATTTGAATTTGTTTCTTAAGCAATCTTGCCTGGAGTAGTTCACAAACAAAGGGGATGTTGGATTACAGGCTTTTTACCATGGGGGAACTTATATGGTGCATTAAAGCATATAGGTTAGTATTGCAAGTAGACAATAGGTGCTCTAGAATTTGCTTCATTGACTATGTAATTAGGTATTTTATACATTTTTTCTTTTTGATTTTTGTTTTTTATAACAAATTTATTGAGATACAACTTAGTACTTACATATAGTATGGTCTAGTTATTTTTATTAAATTTATTGAGGTAACATTGATTAATAAGGTTATATACATTTCAAGTATACATTTCTAGGATATGTGATCTGTATATTGCATTATATACTCACCACCCAAAGTCAAATCACCTTCTGTTACCATGTATTTGACCTTCTTTACCCTTTGCTACCTCCCACCCCTCTTCCCTTTGGTGACTACCTCACTACCATACTATTGCCTGTGTCTATTGAGGTTCTGTTTGTTTATGTTTCTTGTTTGTTCATCTCATATTCTTTTTGACTCTAATAGTTATACTCACAATTAGCTTTATGTGGCAGTGATGATATTTTAAGAACTGCAGAGCTTCTAATCTGTATTTCTAAAGCATTTTATAATAAGTAAGGGATACTTATAAAACTTAGTCTCATTCCTGCACATTGAAGTTTTATAACCTATTCATGGTGCTCCTAGGCAATTGAATCAGATAACTTAAATTAAACATTACAGTATTATGTATCTTTAATAGGCTATTGGTAAGCTATTTTATTAAAAAGTTTTCATTAATAGGAGTAAGTGAAACTCAGCTCAGTTAAAGAAGTACATCTTCTGGAGTTGTTGGGGGAAGTCAGCTTGAAATTATCATTTAGTTTTGTATTCTAAACAGTGATAAGGAGAAAGAATTTCCATTTTGGCAAATTATTAAAATGCAATTATGTGTAGCTCTCTCAATGCACTTCTACTTTCTTTTCTGATCAATATCCTTCCATTTGGCAAACAGTGCCTACTCTATGTATTTGGACTATCAAATGCTGGTCTATCTCCCTCCTTACCAATTCCCCACCCCACCCCACCCCACCAAGTTTTGAAACAAAAATCACACTGGTTTAGATTACCCGCATTCTTTGGAAAGAGTAGCTGTTCCAAGTGCAAGCAAGCGATCCACATGGGAACAAAGTCTTTTTACAGTGATTTATATAGGGTCTGAGGGACTGGGTTTCTCAATGAAATTAAGGTTTTTAAACCAGGCAAATTTGGAACTTTCAGAAGCCATCTTTGTCCTTGGACACCTGAGAATAAAGTCAACATGAAGGGAGGCAGAGCTGAGGTAAGTAGGTAGGCAGATGGGTAAATAGGAGGGAATGAGAAAGTGAGGAAGAAAGGAAAGAAGGAAGGGAGGGAGACCAATGAGAACTAATATGTGGCATATCTTAACCCTCTAAAGCAAATTGCCTTAGTTAACCGAGCATAGCAAACTCAACAGATAACAAAGCAGAATAGCTGGCATATCAAGTAATGGCAACCAATTTACCTTAATTTGGTTGAAACTTTCTCCCCTAGAACAGAATTCTAATATATTATTTTACCAAAAATCTAAAGACTAATTACATTATGCCTGTGAGTCACATCTGTCCTCCACACATCACTCTCAGAGTTACATTAGATGCTACACCAAAAACTGTGTCCTCAGCTGTTCACACAGTTCTATCCCTCTTCATCTTCTGAGACATAAACAAGTGACTCTCATTCTAATTCTGCTCACATGTAGTCAAGGGGGTGGTGAGAGTGGGTCAGAAGCATCTTGCAATTCTTAATATTAGATTTCATTGTTCCACTTATCCTTATAAAATGTAAGATACTGAAAATAATATGATTTGACTTGCTGCAGTAACCAGAGATCTTGCTTTAGCTCAAGGAATACAATTTGTATGTGTACACATATTTGTATAGGTGCATTTGAAGGGAAGGTATAGGAAATAGTTATTGATTGCTCTCACATTCAGAATACAGCCAGAAAGGATCATATCACAGGTTTGTCAAGGGCAGTACCTTTCAAACTTTAATGTGCACATAAATCACCTATAACTTATTGATCTGCAAACTTTAATTTACTAGATCTGGAGTGGGGCCTACAAGTCTACATTTCTAACAAGTTCCCTAATGGTGGTGATACTGCTCATCACTGGTCCACATTTTGAGAAGGAACCTTCCAGGACACTTCTTCCACTGAAAGTGTGTGTACCAGACATACAGTCTCTAGGCGGCTCTACAGAGGGGCAGACCCAAGAGTGATGGGTCTGATGCCATCAGTAAGTTTAAATACTTATGAATATTTAATGCCAAATGTCAAGAATAATGAAATAATTAATTGTTGGTAGATCCTGAGTCCTACAGAGAAAGAAAAAACACACATTGTGAAGAATCAGTTTTGTGTTGTTTCTCTAACTAAGAGGAACCATAAGACTAATCAATGATTTTGATGAGAGAATCAGTCAGACAATTTAAAATTATATGCATTAATACTAGGAGAAGATAGAGATGTTGGGCTGTTACCTCTGAATATTTTCATTGTGACTCTTGTAAAAATTATTTTGGGAAGGAGTTCATTGTAAACACCCAAACTCCTTCCTTTGATGGACACATGTAAATGCTAAGCAGTTTCTATGGGCTGAGGATGCTTATGTTAATGGAAAGCAACACATTCCTTATTACTCATCAGCACTGTGTAATGTTAAAATGTGCACTTTCAATATTTTTGGTACTGAAAATCCTTGCTAAAGAGCAACCTTTCTTAATGGAATTTCCAAGAAATGGAAATCCCACCCTTTGATGTCTGATTAATATATTTCAGCTATTATTTTTACAAAGATCTCATATAATTTTTTTGGCAGAAATGTGTTTTATTGATTTGCATAGAATACATTAAAATGATAAAACAAATTCAATAAATGTTTGTTGAACTGAATTAGAATGCACACACATATTCTATCTGTGTGTTCATACATGTTGTTCAAATGTTCCATTTGGTTATTAATGTTCATCTTAATCAAATCTCTGAATTGACTGCATTAATTACTAAATGCAAAACATGATATCTTTTGTAGGTAAAGGCTTAATAATTGAATTTTAAGAGTATAATAAAATGTGTATGTTCCTGGTAAGTGAAATATTGAGACCAAGGTGACTTGCATTGGAGTAACAAATGTGTGTATAGATATAGGTGGAGATAGAGAGAGAGATAGAGATAGAGGTACAGGCATAGATATTGATGTCAATAAATATATAATTGTCTTAGAACTCTCCAGCGTTTATCTGACTTGAAGTGTCAATTATTTTTTATTTTTACATATGTATTTTTAATATTTATTTTTCAAATATAAGTATGTTACTGGGTCATACTATTAAGTGAATCAAAAATATATAATATAGGACTCAAAAACTTCATGTATTTAGTGGTATCTACATAGACTTCTCCTTGTTTCACTTTGAAGAAATAAATATACTAATGTAAATGGAATGTTTTCATATGATATTTAATGTATCAATTTTAACTTGAAGAATTTTAAGGAAAATTCTATCATCTCCAGAATTTTATTGATCAACTACTCATTGATAAAAACTATGTCATATTTATTCTTTAATTATCAATATGAATTATTTGTTAACTAGTGTGTGTGACACTGAGTTCTCAAAATGCTCTTCCTTAAGAAGTCAGTGTAAATTCTTATCGAAAACAATGGAAAACAACTGAACATTGCTACCCTAGTGCATTTTACCAGTTCTCGTGCTCAAGTAATTTAAACTCAAAAGGAAACAGATAATAACAAAGATTCATAATTTTTTCTCCAGAGTATGCATTTGATATGAGATAGCAAATAACCTTGGGAGTGTTATACTGGGTTTCTTTAATATCAGTTTGCCACATTAAAAGTTTTATCCATGGAATGTTGAAAAAGATAATTTCCTCATAATAGTGGTTCTTTATATTCCTCATAACTTTCTATTTTCCAGAGATCTGAAAACAAATGTATTGGCAATTCAACTTTTATTTATTTCTAAGATTTTCAAAATGGCATCCTTCACTACCTAGCCTCAGGGTGCAAATGTAATAAGTAAAGAATACAATAAATTAAAATGCTCAAAAAACAGCTTAGAGCAATATTAAAACAGCATGACAAGAATCATTAAAATAGTGACTATCTATTACATCTTTTTGCATCACTGCATATGACAATCTGGGAATATTCTTTTGCTTGATTTTGCATAAGGTCAACATACAGAGAATTTATTAAATACTTTCTAGCAGGCACTGAATAAGTGTGTGTTGGATTAATGAATAAATATGTAAGTAAAAGCTTAAACATTCAAGGACAAAAATAGAAGGGGAAAAGTTTTATACAGTGCATTAGATGCCCTAAGGAAGTTGAAACCTTAGATGTTAAAGGTACTAAAATATTAATTTGTATCAGTAAATATTTTACTTCAGTTAAATTTCAGTAAATTAGAAATATACAGCAATTCCATTACTAATTGAACTAGTTTATGTAATATGTTTTATTGAAGGGAAAATTAACAGCAGAAACAATGATCTGTTTCTAGCATTTTCGTCTTGATCACACGAGCCTTAGATATAAGTAAGAAAAAACAACATTATGAAAAAGGCAAAAAATATTTTGGTTAAATGAAGAAATAATTAAATGTATCATGAAAGAAAAATGAAAAGCAAAGAGATTAATTTTGTATATGCCATTTTTAACTGAGCAACCCATTTAAAATGTTTCTCTTTTAAACAGTAAATACACTACATATCTTAAAATCAAAGTATGTATGACAAATTATTTGGAGTATAGATAATGGCCTATCCCTCCCTTCACATAATTGGGGTGCTCTCTTCCCAAATCTGTGCTCATAGTTTCTATACATTAAATACTTGTACTTTCCTTTGAAACACTCATTTCTACCCAGCACACTAAAAATTATTTTTCCCTGTCTAATCCACTATACTATAAGCCTAAGGAGCCCAGGTTCATTATTCTTTTGTTCACCACTGTATCACACGGATTAGAAAAGCCCTCAGCATATTTGGATACAATAAAGACTGGCTGGATAAATATTGAGCTTGCTATGGTGCTCAGAGATCCTGGGACTTCTGCATCTCACAGTACAATAATCTCCGGAAACACTCCCTTTTCTTACTGCAAATGCAGGGAGCGTACAAAGGAGAGATGATCACTAAACCGGGGGGAGAGGAAGAAGCACTGGAAAAAAGTTACAGACCAAAATGTTCTCAAAAGCTGAGCAACCAATTAAAAGGGAAGACACAATTTTTTCTTCCTACAGTCAATAAAAAAATAGATGCCAAAGATGAGATTCAGAAAAAGTTGGTTTATTCAAAGAAAACTGCCTGGACTGTTTGAAATACATTATTGATATGCTTTCTCTAAAACAGCTGTTAAAAAAGCTGATGTGAGACCTGGCTGATGTGGCTCAGTGAATTAAGTGTCCATCTGAGAACCAAAGGGTCACGGGTTCAATTCCTGGTCTAGGGCACATGCCCGGGTTTTGGGCCAGGTCCCCAGTAGGGGGTGCAAGAGAGGAAACTACACATTGATATTTCTCTCCCTCTCTTTCTCCCTCCCTTCCTCTCTCTCTAAAAATAAATAAATAAAATCTTAGCTGACACCCCTATCTCTTGGAATGTTGTTATGGTGTCATGGCTGTTGACCTCTTCAACGTCTTCATTGGCCCAGTGGTAGCATCAGCACTGGATGTATCTGAGAAGTGGAGAGTCCCCTAGGACTCTAGAAGCATGTGAGTGATGACTTTTAGGGACTAAAGTATAAGGGGGTAAATCTTCAGTTCTTAGCACTAAAGTGTCAGAATCTACTACTCCTAATTCGAGGAAGGCATATTACTAACAGAGGCATTAGAATAGTAACTGTAGATGCTCTGTAATCTGAGTTACTATTCACTTGAATGTATAGTATCAGCCCTCTAAATATAAAATGCCCTGGTGTTCTCCAAAACTCAGATAAATATCAGAACTAGCATACGGTGTAATTCATATTTGTTTTGCTGAAACTTAAGACATCTTAATTCAGTGTGGGCCCCTTTAATTCAATGTGGACTCCTGAGAAGAAAGATTCATGAGCTTTGAATGGTCTCTGTTAAGAAGCGGTGCTTTCGGACAGAGTTCTTCTAAGGGAGCTTTTACAGATCTCTCATTGGTGCCTCAATTTTATATCACTTAATCAGGTTTTATTTTATATCTGATTTTAACAAGAAAACAATTTTTGGCTTGGAACATTCTATCATGGATAATGCAGTGTTAGCACAAGGGCTATTGAAACAGTTTGTACTTTTAAACATTTAACATTATCTTGAGGTTTTTGAAATGTGACCATGCCAAAAAAAAAAAAAAAAGGCTGAATAAAGCAAACGGAGTAATGTAGAAAGCAACTGAACTAGATTACATGCTTGAAAATGTATTATAAAAGTGTTCAAAATAGTTATTTGTGATTTCTATTCACCCATAAAAAGAATTTATCCATTTTTGTGTATTCATAAGTAGAAGCACATATCTTCATGTATCTTGGTGTTCATATTTCAGGAAAACAAACACACAAACTCTTTTTATTTTCCCTTTGGTTTCATTTTCACATCCCTAAAGTACCATTCAAAATGTTACCTGCGGATTTATAAAGTGGTAAACATTCAACCACAAAAGGTTGAATTTAAAAGGCTGTTTTAGCAGACGCTAGCAGTGCCTTCTTGTAACTGTCAGCACTCACTCTCTACTGTCTGTCAAGTGCTTCTTCCTTCTCTCATGGTGACTCTCCACCTATGTGGTTCCCGTGGAAAAGATCATACTCCACTCACTCACTCATGGCCCAGGCTGGGAGCGCTGGGAGTTAGGATGCATGGTTAACCATCTTGGGGAACAGGAATTTGAAAATACACCGTCTTCCTTATCTTTGAGTAGAGATCATTCTGAGGAATACTCTATGTTTTCTCCCAGAAACCCCCCACGGGAGTGCACTCCAGTTTCTCATCTGCTTGTTACCGACATCCTATAAGCTCTCATTCTTTGTCTCATTACCTCGCTCCCCTCTGCGGCTTCCTGGGATCAATTCCCAACTAAGTATTTCCCTCTTGCTCACATTCTTACTTGAAAGTTTGCTTCTGGGGAGAACCCACAGCTCATATGAAAAATGTGACCACCTGAAAAAGTAAAGAAGCTAGTAAACCTAGACAAGGAAACAGTAGAAAAGAAATAACCACAAGGTGAGGAAACGACCAGGCTGAACTGCAGTACAAAGGAAAGATCAGGGGAAGAAAATAGAAGAGCAAATTCTAAGTATAAAAAGAGCAAAAAGTGTTATGAAGACAGAAAGGAAAGGTAAAGAGAATAATATATTAGATTTAAAAAAAAAAGAAAACAAGAGATTGAGTAAAACCTAAACAAAATAAATAAAAAGAAAAGGGGTTCCAGTTTGGGGTAATTTTTTTAAATTCAAAAATGACCAAATTAAAATGTTGATATCTCTCTCTCTGAGACCAAATCCTTGTCCCATCCCTACCCTCTTCCCAATGGTTCTCGAAATGGATCATGTGCCTCTTATGTTGAAGTGACCAGTTATTTGCTCTCACACCTCCTTGAAAGAAAAAAAAATTATGTTTTTGCCACTGCTTTAGCCATATGAAACTCATCACCTTTTTCTGCATATGAAGCTGCTGTCTCTAAAAATACTATCTCATTGTGTTTTATATCCTGCATCTCACTCAGTTAGTGCTGCAGAAATCTTGAATAGTTTATGTACAAAACTGTTTTTAAATTGTATATTATTTTGAAACGTTGCTTCTTTGAGGTTGAGGCCCACCAGCCACCCTATCTGGCTGTGAAAGCTCTCTGCATTTCCTTACCCAGTACTCCCTTACGGGTAAGGTTTCTGTGAGGTCTGTTAGGTTTGCATTCTGCAGCTCATTGGCTTAAAATGCACTCTTCTTTGGTATCTCTTTGGGGGCCAACTTGGAGAAAGAATAAACCAATAGCACAACTAATTTGATACTGAAAATTAACAAATGCCTTTTTAAAAAAAGAACCAGTCTTCCCACCACTCCCAAAAAGGGGGAAAAAAAGGTTGGCCTCTAAATCCATCCGTATTATTTTTTTTTACATTTTTTTTACTCTTTATTGTTTCCCATTACCATTTAGTCCCCTTATACCCCTCCCCCTGCAATCACCACATTGTTGTCCATGTCCATGAACGCTTTTCCTTTTTGCTCCCACCCACTACCCTCCCTTCACCCTTAGCTGCCATCCTTGCTCTCTATGAATCTGCCTCTATTTTGCTTGTTAGTTCAGTCTGTTCATTAGATTCCACATGAGTGAAATTATATGGTATTTGTCTTTTTCTGACTGGCTTACTTCACTTAGCATGTTCTGCAGGTCTATCCACACTGTCACAAAGGATAAAACTTTCTTCTTTTTTACCACTGAGTAGAACTCCATTTGTATAAATGTCCCATGGTTGTTTTATCCACTTACCCATTGATGGACACTTGGGCTGCTTCCATATCTTTGTGATTGTAAATAACATTCAATGAACATAGGGGTCCTTATGTTTTTTCAAATTCATGTATTGACTTCCTTTGGATATATTCCCAGAAGTGGGATCTTATAAAATGGGCAAGGGACCTGATTAGACAATTCTCCAAAAAGGACATTCAGATGGCCAATAGACATATGCAAGGATGCTCAATGTCATTAACCATCAGAAAAAATGCAAATTAAAACCATAATGAGGTATCACGTCACACCTTTCAGAATGGCTATCATCAATAAACCGACAAACAACAAGTGCTGGTGAGGATGAAGAGAAATGGGAACCCTTTTACACTGTTGGTGGGAATGCAGATTAGTGTAGGCACTGTGGAAAGCAGTATGGCGATACCTCAAAATTTAAAAATGTATCTGCCTTTTGTCCCACCTGTTATTTTTTTAGCATCTTACTCTGGACAAGAAGCTGAGTGATCCAGCTGCTATGGTTCCTGAGAGGCTGACATACAAGGTAAAAAGAACTTATGCTCATGGTATTCTTTGGGGGAACCTAAGAACATATATCAAGTGTGAGGGTGCAAGCATCAAATCAAAACTGTGTGTTTAATGTGTATGTCAGCAAAAGAAGCAGTAATGAGGAGTGAGTGCACAGAGAACCACAGAAGAGGAGCATAAGGATATCAAATCAGGACGAGTGCTGGAACAGGTTAGCCTACGCAACTCCCAGAAGAACTGCTAATGAGCTGCACTTGACTTTAATTCTTATGAAAAAGAACTCCAATTTCTCTGAGACGTTGAACATTTGTTTTTCTTACTCTTGGGGAAAATGGTAAAAGTCATCCTGCAGAGTCTTAAGGTAACTAAATGTTTACCTTTAAAAGAAACTACATATAAGTTTTCCAAAATGATTATTTTTCACTCCAACCAGCAGTGTTGCAGTTGCTCAACATCTGTACCAATATTCGGTGATTTCAGTCTTTTAATTTTAGCTACGGTTGTGGGTATAAAGTGGTGTTTTTCACTATAAATTTTAAAGATAACATTTGCATGTTAGAAACATTTTCATGTGTTTGCAAGCTACTTTCATATCTTCTTTTATGAAGTGTTTATTCAAAATTTCCCTTATTCTTCCATACTGATTTTCCCTTCCCTTTGGCAAGAAGATGTAAGTTCTGTGATGATAAAGCAAATTTCCACTATGTACCACAAGAAATGCTATTTTTAAAGGTAATCACGTTGTGCAAAAAGTGAGTTTTTAACTTAAGCTGCTATAAATAATGTTTAATGTGAAATAGGTTTGCTGCAGATACACAGTGTTTTTAAAGTTATTAAAGATGGTTTAATGTATGTATCGGTACTAACAGAGAAATAAATTCATGCATGATTTCTAGATTTCCAGGGGACTGATCCATGCAGTAGCTTTTGTTTCTCAAATCTGACAAGATATACAAGTCTTAATTGTTATTACTTATCTATTTTTCGAATTTCACATATAGCTCCCTTATCTACCTATAAGTGCCCGAGGACTCTTAAAACAAATGTTGTTTCTTATTTTCTTTAATAAAGAACTAACAAACAAGCCACCTTCTTACTATACTGTAAGTGTAAAAAATACTATAGCTATTTTATTTAAATTACATGACTGCAAACATCAGTTACGGTGGAAATATTAGGATAAGAACTGTTACATAAGGCATACACTAGATAAAGTATAATGTCAGCTTTTATATAAGTTATACTTTTCTAACAGTTTTCAAAAATGTAACAGAATATAAAAATTTCATAAATGTCATCCCTTTCTAACCAACATTGAGTAGACATAAGATCAAATCTAAGATCATGGTATTTTAGAGATCAGTTGGGCCCAAAGAATTCTTTAGTACCATGTTGCTCAACTATTTGGCATTTGTATACCAAAGAATTAGATAATATTTTTAAAGATTAATCATTATAAAAATTAACTGATACACTTCTTAATATGTTATTTATTTATTTTTAGAGAGGGGAAGGGAGGGAGAAAAAGGGGAGAAATATCATATTTTTGGAGTATAAAGCACACCTTTCCCCTCAAATTTGAGAGGAAAAGAGGGGGTGCGTCTTATAGTCTGAATGTAGCTTACCTAGCTTGCTGTGGGATGGGGGATGGCAGTCTATGTTATTTATGTTATTAAATATTTTACCACATTTTTTGCTTCAAATTTTTTTTCCTATTTTCCTCCTCTAAAACCTAGGTGTGTTTTATGGTCCAGTGCATCTTATAGTCCTAAAAATACGGTACATCAATGTGTGCTTGCCTCCCACGCGCCCCCTACTAGGGATATGTTCCAAAACTCAGGCATGTGCCCTAGACTGGGAATCAAAACTGCAATGCACAGAGTCACAGGACGGCATTCAATCCACTGAGCCACACCTGCCAAGGCTAATTAATGTAACAATTTCAAATCAATGAAAGGGATTACAAACCTATACTTTTGATTCAGTGAGTCACTTTGAGCCACAATTAATCTTTAGGCCTACAGAATATCTATCACATAACACAGTAACAAAAAAACATGTATTTTATAAACTTAAGCAATAAAGAGTAAATTATATCCAAATAAATTCTATATAAATAGTTTTGAATGCAAAGTGCAACTTAAATTTACATTAAAAAAACTTAATGTCAAAGTTCTTAAAGTGTATGTCCAATCCTTAAGAAGTTCATGATTAAGATTATAACGGAATTCCTTTGTAATCATTATGAATTTTATATTTCAAAATTTTTGCAATGCACATGAACAAAATTCTTTGCTCTCTCTTCCTCTGACATTACCCAACTGCCAGCATAGCACATGCTCTGTTATGCCATTGTCTATTACATGATAGTTTTTAAATTATTCAAATAATAAATTTGTCTTAAGAAGTAGAATATAATTAGAATGTGGTTTAATGGCATTTCATTCAGTGAGAATTGAATCTTCTCTGAATATTATAAAAAAAAATGAAGAAAAAGTTTAGTCACTGAACAGAGGTGGTTAAAGTGGTTCTACATGATACTAGTTGATAGTAGCCAATTGGAGTACCATATTGAGACAGATGGAAAATTCTGTCTAGGTAGAAGGAAGAATGACATGATTTGTTGACAATAGCTGCTATGAGCATGGGAAGTAGACATACCGCATGTGTGCTGGTCCTGTTTTATAATCTCTTTCTTGATATTCCTTCACCCATTGTTACTGAAAATGGTGCAGAAGTCATGCTCTCTTTAGGGTTATAAGAGAAAAAGTGAAAAGAACACCAAACCCTGTTTTTTACCATAGTATCTCATTCTTATTTTTAAACAATCTTTTTAAACATTTGACAAACTAGCTGAAGGATCTTAGATCTCACAAGTTTTGTCAAAGTGGGTGCTCTGTTTAGGTAAGAAACTTAAAGAGGTGGAATCCATAGATTTTGAATGAAAACACTGACTTGAAAAGATGGCACCTCCCCCCACCATGTTCACCATAGTTGAACAGCAGCCAAGATGCAGAAACAACCGAAGTGTCCATCTGTGGGTGAGTGGGTAAGGGACATGTGTGTACATATATGTGTGTAAATCTAGATGTAATATCTATATCTATCTACATAACAAAATATTTTCCTACCATAAAAAGAATAAAATCTTGTTATTTGCAACAACATGGATGAAACTTGAGGGCATTATGCTAAGTGAAATAAGTCAGACAGAAAAAAATAAATACTGTATGCTATCACTACATGTGGAATCTTAAACAAACAAATAAACTACAGATTGGTAAATTGGTGGTCACCAGAATCAGGGAAAGAGGAGCAGTGGGCAAAATGGGTGAAAAGGGTCAACAGGTACAAACTTCCAGTTATATAAAATAAGTAAGTCATAGGGACATAATTTACAGAATTAACTATGTAGTTAATAGTAATAGTTATAGTTAATATTATTGTCACCTGTTAGAAAGTTACTTAAGAGAATAAATCTTAAATGTCCTTATCACAAGAAAAAATTCCATAACAATGTGTAGTGACTAATGTTTACCAGACTTTCTGTGGTGATCATTTCACAAATACCAACCTATTATGGTGTACACCTAAAACTAGTATCATGTTGTATGTGAATTATACCTCAAATCACAAGTTTTTCATTAAAAAAACAAGAGTGAGTACAAAAATATGTAATATAACTATAGAACTGCATTTATCAAATATGCTATTGGGTTGGTAAGAGATGATAGATTTTTTTCCCTCTGGAGATAAAGAACAAAAGATTCTGTTAACTACTACTTTCTCCTGACTTTGGGACAAACAATTGTCTTATGGTCTTAGCCACATCGTGTATGACCTCAGGCTACATTTAAAAACAATGGCTTCAGAACTTCTATATAGAAAAATAGGATTGACGTGTAAGTCACAGTTAGATGACATGTCTTGAAGTGATTTCGCAAACCAAAATGCTGTTTTATTTAATTAGTGTTTATTTGGGGTATTTGAGAAATACTAATAAAGGCAGTGGGAGTGGCTAATGCCCTCTCAAGCCTCTGCATTTGGGGAATATAAATGTGTTCACACACTAAAATTTTCCTTTGATGTTCATCTAGTAGTTAAGAAAATGATTGCTTGGTGTGAAATAAGCTAGTTGTCATGCAGAGGGATCACACTAATCATTTAATTAGTAATAGTTTCATTGAAGGAATTTCTGATGCCTTTTTGAATGACCTAAGAGGTTTGGGCTTGTTTGTTTCTTATTTGTATTTTAATAAAACAGTCTGTTCCCTAGAGCTTTTATTTGCTTCTTGCAGGAGAATGAGAGTCATATGATGACTCACTGAATTTGACAAACTTACAGAGCAAAGATTTCACGAGTACCGAATTTCAATCTATAGTCTCATATGAATAATGAGAATTTCTTTCCACACATAGAACATCATCAACTTTCCAAAGAGAATTAAATATAAGTCTCTAGGGTTATTTCTCACTCCCCAACCAATGGCCATAGATGCTTATAATATAAAACTCTCAACTAAAACAAATAACAAGAGAAAAACATGTCCAACAATGACTTATGAATCAACAGTGCTTTAACTACTTATTTTTGGAGTTTGTGAATATTTTTAAGAGGTCTGTCAAGCTTAATACACATATAATTGAAACAGTAAAGGGAAAAAGAGAATTTAATTTTCTGATTCTGAACATAGTTTGTTGCAGAGAGGAAAAATTACAACTATTGTTCAGTTATTTAGTATGTTATTGCAACATTATGTAACACAGAACATTTATTGTTATAGAAAGTGCTTTTCACTTTAAAGGCCCAAGTCATAAAAAGTTGTGCACTGGTTATTATCATTTACCTTTTTCCTTAGGTACATTACTTTTCATATGCTTTCATTAGTGCTTTGCTCCCTAGCGTACAAGTAACTTAAAAGTCTACTTACTTGCCAAAGCTCAGCTGGGGAGAAAAAGGGAGTTACTCTTGCTTTAATTCTTTAAGTTAGAACAAAGCATTTTGCAGAGATGGCGACTGTAAAGAGACAGGCGGAGGAGCCTATGAAGTGTGGCCACCAAGCATAGCATGAGCCTGATCTGCAAGACTTAATAGGCTTCAGGCAATTAATAGATGTTATTAGAGTTTTGTGTGATCTTAATTTTCATAATGCCTACTAACAATGGCTACTCTAAAATGCTTGGTTAATCTTTTTTTTTTTTTCTCACAAAGCTGGGTAATTCCTTTTAGTGCAAGATGGCTTTGTTGTTGTTTTGGGGAAAAGGAAAAATTATTTGAGGTAGTTATCTTGAATTACTTGCCTAAAACTAGAAGATTGAATAAATTTTTTTCTGCTCACTGAAGTGTCATTTCAGATGGTCTGGTGTCTGTTTTTTGCTACATTTTGGACAATAAGTTAATGTCAGTAATAAGTGGAAAGTATGTATGCTTTCAAATATTAGAATTTGAGATGAAGCAGTAAACCGTGTATTCTACTATTTGTATTAGTCCGTTCACACTTGGAAACTGTAGCATTAAAATTTGAAGATGATAAAAACCCTGGATAAAACATTTAAGTGACCTGATGATTTCCTTGGATTTCCCCTCGAGGTTATGAAAAGAGTGAATGCAAAAGGGTTCTCAAGTTTCAGCCTTCTAAGTGAAGCCACTGATTGAACATCAGCAGTGTTCTCCACGTTTGCCAGCTGTTGATGTCCAGAAAGCTCAGTTCATTTCAAAATAATCATTGGATGATTTTGCAAAGCAAAAACAAATGGAAACAATGAATATGATTTAACACCAGAAGAAAATATTGAGGAAAAGGAAACCTGGATTTCCCAATATGGCAGAGTAATAATAAGCCACAGGTCCCCTTCATGTAACTAAATTTAGTGACACTGCACAGTTGAGACTGATGCTGCATCTCATTATTAGTGTGTTTTCAAAACCGGGCTTTACCTTTTGTTTTCTGGACTTTGGGAAAAAGGCCTGACTTCTGCTTTATCCACCCAATCAATTCTGGAAATGTATGACTGTTCACATATTTATTTACTCGTTTATATATCTATTCCTTTATTCTACAAGCAACCAATTAACTTTGAGGTAACAGAGATGCTTTTTCTTCCCTTGGGATTTTACAGTTTAGTAATTCATATAAAATTACTTTTGTACTGTGATTATGTATGTGTATGTATATATTTATTTATAATATAAATATAAAATAAAACAAAGTAAATGATTTGTAATATAACACATTAATAATGTAAATATGAAAATAAAATAAGCATTGGCACAATGGGGAATGGAGTCTCTTTATCTGTCTATTATATAGTACATACTCAATCATATTTGTTTTATTATTGACACTAGGCTGAGGTTAGGGAAAGCTTCCCTGAGAAAATGACATTAGATATAGGTGTTTTGAAAAAAAATAGGTGGAAACTAGCCTGATGAAGTAAGTAGTAATCATTCTAGGCACAAGAACCTAGATGTGTAAAGGCAAATGGATGGCATAGAATAATAGGTTTAAAATTATTTTTGTGTGGCTGAAGAAAAATATATACACACACATATATGAATACATACATATATACATACACATGCACATATTCATACATATATACATGTGAGCGTGCGCACACACACACTCACACACATATGAACTTGTGACAGTGAAAATGAAAAGGTCAGTATTTGTGCTGCCTGTTTCTACTAGAACCAATAAGTAGAGACAAGGATTAAATCTTTATGGGTACTTTATTCAGATGCCAGCAATCTGAGAAGACTGCAGATCATGTACCCTCAAAAACCATCTTAACATTTCATCTCAAGCCCATCTTTTTATAAGGAGAAGGAAAGGATAAATAAAGGGTTTGGAAAATGCTTAATCAGATAAAAGTTGCAGCCCAGCTGTGATTTTTCCTACTGTTTCCTTATCTGCTGATCGACAATTCTTTATCTGAGTCAGGGCATTCCCTCCCTGGTACACAATGGCTCAGATCCCATTTCCATCACTTGCAGACCCCCTAGGGCACAAAGATTGAATCACTTGTTGGTGTCCTGGAGTCAAGTAGCTCATGCATTCCAGTTCCTGGAATTACAGCTTTCCACACACATTAATCACTTACGCCTATCAACTAGGACTACAGTGAAAATCTTTAACTCTTGATTTCTCCTATCAATAGAAGACTTCATGAATGTAGAAGACGTATTGTGATGTAGAGATAAGGAATTTATTTTTCTGAGGACCATTAAAGTGCTCTGAGCAGGAGAGTTTAGTGGCAGATGCAATATTAGAGAGTTGGCTCAAGCTGTGTTGTGGGAGTTGCATGTAGTCAGGGAATGATGTCAAGAAGTAGGAACATGGAGGTAAAAGTCAATGAAAGCTAAAATAAGTTTCCAGGAAGAGACTCAATAAAGTTCATTTTATAGAGGATATAGAATTTGCAGAATTTTTGTAACTAATAGGATATGGTGACAGAAAAGAAATAGTTGACAGCTCTGGCTGGTGTGGCTTGGTGGGTTGAGTGTTGGTCTGTGAACCAAAGAGTTGCCAGTGGGGTTCCCAGTCAGGGCACATGCCTGGGTTGCGGGCCAGGTTCCCAGTAGCGAGCACGTAAGAGGCAACCACACATAGATGTTTCTCTCCCTCTCTTTCTCCCTCCCTGCCCTTCTACCTAAAAATAAATAAATAAAATATTTTAAAAAAAGAGAGAAGTAGTTGACCATATTTTATTTGCCCATTTTTTAGCATAAGCTCACTCACTACTCCACAAGATAGTCAATATATTTTTGAAAATGTTCTTATGAATTTGAATCTACATCTCTGCACCTAATCTTCATTTTACCTGCTAAACCTATTTTAAAAAAATAATCTTCCATATGACTGTCTGATATTTTAAAAATATCCATATTTTCATTCCCACATCTTTATTTTTCTGGGTAAAAAGGAACCCAATTTTTTATTTCTTAAATGACATGGTTTCTATATACCTCTCAATCCTAACCACCCATTTATAAATATATTTATGTGTAAATACTTTAAAAACTGCAATATAGCCCACATGATTGCAGATGTTGGCTGGCCAGAATATATCCTAGAAGAGCACATTTCCTTGCTGTGAGTGCTAAAATGCTGAACCCAACAGTAGAGCCTGAGCTTGCATGATCTTTCTTCCGCGTTTGTTTCCTCAGTCCTTTCTTCTTTCATTCCTCCCCTGCTCTTTCCCTCTTCCCTCCCTCCCTTCCTCCCCCTTCCTTTGCTCCCTTCTTTCATTCATTTTGCCAGTTATAGCATACTGTAGGTAGTGCTATGTTGAGTTTCTGATAGCCTAAAATCTTGTAATTATATTGTATTAAAGAGCTCTCCTCTAACTTATATTTAAGTAGCTGTATTATTTTAACTTAATGAAGAAAATTTCTATGATCGTGTGATCTCAGCACATCAATGAAATTTATAGAAATCATTTCGGCTTCTTATTCTTTCATTTGCCATGTTAATTATTCCCTATACTGTCTGCTCCATTTATAAAATCTTTGCTTATTTCCAAACAGAAGATAATCTTCTGAATTGCCACTTTTAATTCCTCTCTTCTGGAACTAATCACTTTTTACCTTGCTGTTATAGTTATTTAGAGATAGAACTCATCTTTTATAGATGATAAGTACTTTGATAATCATAATCCATTCTGATTCACTTTTTAAAATTCTTTCTGCCTATGGGAATGAAAAAAGGGGTTTTATGAAAAGCTAACTCACAGAGTGATCTGATCATAAATTCCTGAGTGGGCAGGTCTTGGTGGGTAGTCATGCCCTAGGCTCATCACTTTTTAGTGAAAGACTTACCTTAAATAAGCCTGTCCATTGTTTCTGTGAGTCTAAGCTAACACACCTTTGAAATAACCACCAAGAAGATAGCGTATAATTTTGTGAACTATCCTGTTATTCAATTCTTGCCTTGCTTTCTCCTACCTCCAAGTAATCTGTCTTATGTTCCCCTCCTTAATCTCAAATGCATAAAAGAAGCAGAAAAACTGTTGTTCTCTGGAGCATTTGAAAACTTGCTCCCTAGCATATGTCATCAGGTTGGCTCAGACAAGCTCTTGTAAAAAGTCTCTACAGATTTGGATGTTTCTTATGTTGACATGGCCTAGAGCAGTGTTTTGAACATATTAAATAAGTATTTTGGAAAATAAATGAATGGAAAGTAGCAAAATACCACTTACCATTTTCTTCAAGTATCTTTTGTTTTGCTTTTGCAATCAACTTTGTTCCATCTATTCTAGATTGAAATATCTTCTGTCTGAAAGAAAATTTTAAAAGGAAAATTCTAATTGAGTAGTTCTAATTTCTGTCTCTCATTTATAAACATTTTGTCATGTGCCTCAAGGGATAGATCTGAACTTTCCCTTGTTCCATTTATCTGAACATGGGTTTGTAAGTCTCGTGCCTACATTTTATTCCAATTTTGTCATGTGTCCGTTGGTCTTTTTCCTGTACAGCCACATTTGTTTCCGATGCCCTTTGATTCTGAAACAGAATAATATGTGTTTATCTGTAGAAACTTAATTTTAGTACTGTAAGCATTATTTCTTTATATTACATATATTTATTACCTATATTTAATTTCTTGATAATTGAAATCAGCATTATCCCTTTCATGGCAATTAGATGTTCTTCAGTAAAAATGCCATCTCCTCCCAAGATTTCCATATTGTGTCAGATGAAATTTCCTCAATGCTCAGAATTAAGTATAGCAATTTCTGGTTGTTTTGTCAACCATCTGAGAGATGAAGTCTAGGTCAAGAAAAGTTGATAATTATATGTAGATATAGATATACATATATTTATACCCAGAAATTTAGTACACATCTTTTAATATCAAAGCTAGTATTATACTCAATCAGTAAATACCCAAAATAGTCTGCTCAAGGTAGAAACAAGATAAAGATGTCCTTTATGACCAATATTATTTATCATTCTTGTCAAGATTTCTGGCAATGTTATCAAAAATGGAAAGGCGTAAGAACAGGGCTAGGAATAAACACAATCAATGACAAATGATTTGATTGATTTACTAGGAAAGCCAAGACAGTTAAGTGAAAAGCTATATAAATATAGCTGGGAACATAGGTAATGAATAGAGGTCAATAGTTTTTATTTCTCCTTTATTGTCTCCATACCTATGGTGGAGATAATGCACCTCCATTATCTCATTATGGAAGATTAATTTAGCTGGGTATAGAATTCTAAATTAAATGTCTTCTTTTTCTTTCTTTCAACACTCTAAATATTTCACTTTACTCTCTTCTGGTTGCTTGGTATCTGATGAAAAGTCCTCTGAAATTCTTACCCTTGTTCCTTTATAGGTAAGGTGACTTCACCTCTCTGGGTTCTTTTAAGATTCTCTCTTTGTCTTTGGTTTTCTGAAATGCAAATGTGATAAACTTAGATGTAGATTTTGTTTTGTATTTAACACCATTAGAACTTTCTGAATGTTATGGATCTGTGGTTTGGAGTCTGTCATTTGTTTTTATAATGTTCTCAGATAATTATTGTTTCAAATGTTTCTTCTGCATCATTCACTCATTTTTTTTCTGGTATTCCAATTACACTTTTTGTCAGTTTTTCCATAGTTTATTTTTCATGTTCTCTATGGTGTTTTTAAATTTTTTTTCCTCCATGCATTTAAGTTTGGGAAGTTTCTTTGACCTATCTTCAAGCTCACTGATTTTTTGGCCACGCAGAGTTTACTTATGAGCTCATCCTTCACTTCTGTTACAGTGTTTTCCTCGCTCTAGTATTTCCTCAATATTCCTTCTTAGAATTCCCAGCTCCCCTCTGACATTATCCATCTGTGCTTAAATGTGGTCCATTTTTTATTAAAACATTTAGTAAATTAAGTATTAATGTTAATAATTATCTTAAATTCCACGTCTGATAATCACAACGTTGGTCTTTTCTCTGAGTCTTGTTCTGATGTCTGCTTTGTCTCCTCAGACTGTAGGTTTTTTTAAAAAAATTATTTTGTCATTATATTTTGTTTAAAGTTGAGTGTATTATATTGGTTAATAGGAAGGAGCTTCAGTAATAGGTCTTTAGTGTAAGTATTTAACTAATCCTGCTAGGATTTGGATATACTTAATATTTGCTATAACTCTAGGTATCATAGACTTAAATTTCCTTAGCATATTTGTTGTCTCCCCTGTTGACTTGGGGCTTCACCAAGCACTACTCCTTGGAGAATCATCTCATTGCAGATATTGGAGCTAAAATCCTTTTTCTGCACTAAAGCCTGGATGGTGTGGTGGCAAGGTATTTTCAGGAAAGGAATGTGTTTTATAATATTATGACTAAACCTCAGGTTTTTTTCTATGCGCCTAGGTAGTGACATTCACAAGAATTTCTTAGTTTTTTCCATACCTCAAACAAGCCTGGAAGACAAGGGAAGACTAAAGAGGACTACAGTGGAAGAAATGCCACCTGTCATGTAAGAGCTAAGATTCTAGAAAGTCTTTTCCCATGGAGAAGAAACATTTGTTAAGGGCAAGGCTCTGTTTGTATTTCATAATAATTACTCTCCCCAACTTCTGTCCAAGCTAGGAGCAGATTTCTCTGTAGTTTTCATTATGAAAATTGGGTAGAGTTTCTGAAGGTAAAATCTATGAAATGGTGGGTGTTCTCTTAAGATTGAGGTTTTTATAAGTTTCTTACTCACATCAGTTCACACTCAGTCTCCAACAATTTATCAAAATTACCATCTAAGTCCACTTACCATTGTCTGGCTCCAGAAGCTTATTCCACATACATAGATCTTAGCTGTGACACTTTGGATTTGCCCATCTCTAGATTGCAAAGTGCTGGTTTGCCCTGAAAACTCAGTTTTCTGATGGATTCATAAAATGTTGGTTGATTTTCTGTTGTTTTATTTTCACATTTTCTTTTAGGACAGGACTGATAATTTCCCAGCTTGATACATGTCAGAATTGAATATAAAAATAATTCTCCCCATATGTACATATATATACATATGTATAAGCATACCTTGTTTTATTGCACTTGAGATATTGCATTTTATAAAAACCTTTGTGACAAATTTGCCTTGAGCAAGTCTATCATCACCATTTTTCCAATAGCATTTGCTCACTTCATGTCTCTGTGTCTCCTTTTGGAAATTCTTGCAATGTTTCAGTCTTTCTTATTATTATTGTATTTGTTATGGTTAGCCACAATCAGTGATCATTGTCGTTACCATTGTAAATATTTTGGGGTGTCACGAATCACTCCCATATAAGATGGCAAACTTAACAGATAAATGTTGTGTGTGTTTTCACTTCTTTATCAACTGGGCCACTCCCCACCTCTCTCCCTCTCCTAGTGCCTCTGTTTCTTGAGACACAGCAATATTGTAATTAGTCCAAGTGATAACCTTACAATGGCTCTAAGTGCTCAAGTGAAAGGAAGAGTTATAGGTTTCTCACTTTAAACCAAAAGCTAAAAATTATTAAGCCTAGTGAGAAAGACATGTTAAAAATTGAAATAAGCTGAAAACTAGGCCTTTTGCATTGAAAAATTAGCCAAGTTGTGAATATAAAGGAAAGTTCTTGAAGGAAATTAAAAGTGCTACTCCAGTGAACACAAGAAAGTGATAAGAAAGTAAAACAGCCTTATTGCTGATATGGGAACAATTTTTGCGGTCTAGATAGAAGATCAAACTAGCCACAACATCACCTCAAGCCAAAGCCTAATACAGAACAAGGCTCTAACGTTTTTCAGTTCTATAAAGACTGAGAGAGGTGAGGAAGCTTCAGAAGAAAAGTGAAGCTAGCAGAGGTTGGCTCATGAGGATTAAGCAACGCCTCTATAACACAGAAGTGTATGGTGAGATAGCAAGTGATTTTATAAAAGTTACAGCAGGTTATCCAGAAGATTCCACTAAGATAATTAATGAGGGCGGTCACACTAAACAACGTTTTCAATGTGGAGGAAATAGCTTTATAGTGTAAGAAGATGCCATCTAGGACTTCTACAGCTAGAGAGGCGAAGTCAGTGTTTGGCTTCAAAGCTTCAAAGATAGGCTGGCTCTCTTGTAAGGGTAATACAGCTGTTGCCTTTAAGTTAAAGCCAATATACATTTACTGTCCTGAAAATCGTAGGGTACTTAAGAATTATGCAAAACTATTCTGCCTGTGCTTTATTGGTGGGACAACTAAGCCTAGATGACAGCCCATCTCTTTATAACATGGTTTGCTGAATATTTTAAGCTCACTGTACACACTTGCTGCTCAGAAAAAAGGATGTCTTTCAAAATGTTACTGCCTAATGACAATGTGCTTGGTCACCGAAGAGCTCTTAGGGAGATGTAGAGATTATTGTTGTTTTTACGCCTGCTAACACAACATGCATTGTGAAGGCCATGGATCAAGAAGGAACTTAGACTTTCCAATATTATTATTTAAAAGATATATTTTATAAGACAGGAGCTGTCATAGATTGTGGTTTCTTTTATGGATCTTAGCAAAGCAAGTTGAAAATCGTCTGAATATGATTCACCGTTTTAGATGCCATTAGGAACATTTGTGATTCATAAGAGATTAAAATATCAACATTAAAGGAGTTGGGAAGAAGATGATTTCAACCTTTGTGGGTGACTTTGAGAGGATCAAGCCTTCAGTGGGAGAAGTAACTGTAAATGTGGTGATAATAGCAAGAGAACTAAAATTAGAAATGGAGCCTGAAGCTGTGACTGAATGGCTCCCCTCTCATGATAAAATATTAACCAATGAAAAGTTGATTCTTGTGAATGAGAAAAGAAAGTGGCTTCTTGAGATGGAATCCACTCATGGTGAAGATGCTGTAAAGACTGTTGGAATGACAACAAAAGATTTAGAATACTACATAAACTCAGTGAATAAAACAGTAGCAGGGTTTGAGAGAACTGACTTCAGTTTTGAAAGAACTTCTACTGTGCGTAAAATGCTATCAGACAGCACCTCCTACTATAGAGAAATCATTTGTGAAAGGAAAAGCCAATCAATACAGCTACCGCAACTTTTAGCAACTACTACCCTGATCAGTCACTAGCCACCAACAGTGCTGCAAGACCCTTCACCAGCAAGATTATGACTTGTGAAAGCTCAGATGATGGTTGGCATTTTTAACAATATTTTCAAATTAAGGTAATACATTATTTTTTTAGACATAATGCTCTTGCACATATAATACACTACAGTATAATGTAAACATAACTTATATATGCATTGAGAAACCAAAAAAGTATGTGAGTAATGTTATTGTGATATTTGTTTTATTGTGGTAGTCTGGAATCAAACTGATAATATCTCACATATATGCCTGTACATATGTGTGCATGTACAATCAGTTAGAAGATATTATGGGAAAAAAAAACATTTTATTGATGCCAAAAACTAAAAAACTGTCAAATACCTATTTTTTGTACCAGATACAAAAAATATACATTATTCAGGTACCAATTTTCTTTAATGAGCCTCTAAGTTTAATATAATTTCAACAAAAGTTGTTTGGAATTAAATAAGTTTATTCTAAAAATTATATGAAAAAAAACAATAAAAATGGCCAGCAAAATTCTGAACCAATAACATGGGGGCTCGTGAATCTAAATCATAAAAAGAGCTACATCTGTCTAAAGGCCACCTTTAATTAGTTTAACAAGATCTACCACATTTAGAGCATCACAACAAGAATACAGTAAATAAATAACATGATAGAATATAAAATTATTCATTCTTTCAGTAAATACTTAATGTGCAACTACAGTAAGAGACTGTTCTAAGCATTGGGGATAGAGTAGTAAAGAAATAAGAAAAAAATTATTTGCCCTAATGGAATTTATATACTCAATGAGAAAAACATAATTAAAAAATTAAATGCAAAATACCAATCATCGGATGATAAATGGGATAGAGAAAAAATGAGGCAGAAAGGGAAGTGAGAAATGCTGGATGTTCAATATTAATAGTGTCGCTAAAGAAAGGTTTACTGATGAAGTGATATTTGAACACAGATGTGAAACAAGTCATGGAGTGTGCCACATAGATACTCAGAGGTAAAGTTGTAAGCACAGGAAATGCTATGTGAAAAGATTCTGAGGAAGAAGCATGTTCAGTATTTTACAGTAACTTAAAAGAAAGCTGTGAGTTAAAAGAACCACAGTGAAAGTACTAGGCAAAGAAGTCAGAGAATTAAGAGGTCAAGGTCATCTGCCCTGGCTGGTGTGGCTTAGTGGATTGTGCACTGGCCTGCGAACCAAAGGATCACCAGTTCAATTCCCAGTCAGGACACATGCCTGGGTTGTCGGCCAGGTCCCCAGTAGGTGGCACACATTGATGCTCCTCTCCCTCTCTTTCCCTCTGTCCAAAAAGAAATAAATAAAATCTTTAAAAAACAGATCATCTAAAGTTCTGTAGTCACTATAAATATTTTGGCTTTTCATCTCTGTTTGATGGGGACCTACTGGAGGGTTTTGAGCAGACCAGTGACAAAACCTGCAATATGTGAAAAGGACTCCTCTGGCTTCTGTTCTGTAATAAACAGTTGAAAGGATTGAAGGAGAAAGTCAGACATATGGAAATTAGCATCATGTTACAAAAATACTAATGAAATATGATTTTATATAGACAACTGTATTAGTGATAGGAGCAGTAGGAAAAGGAGGTAGTTATGAGAGCAAGTAGAGTAAGTTCATTGGAAAAATACCATAAATTGAATTTGGGCTTATAAAATTTGAGATGCCTATGAGATGTTCAAGTAAATTGTTTTGTGGTAGTTCTATGTATGATTCTAAGTTTGAAGGGTAAGTCCAGGCTGCAGATATAAATTTGGGTTATGTTTCAGCATATAGATGATAATGGAACACATAAAACTGATAACACAAAAGATAATTGAACACGAAACTGGTAACTGATAAGTTACCGAGAGAGTAACTGTAGAGGAATGAAGACTAAATCCTGGGACAGCCATTGTTAGAAACTGGGGAGATTAGAAAGAACCAGCAAAGAGGACAAAGAAGGCTTTTGCCAGTGAAGTAAGAGGAAAATCAATAGAGTGTGGGAGGCTGCACAGTAAAGAATTTAGCTGGTCTTTATCCCCAGTTCCTGGGAGGTAACCTCTGAATCCTTGGAATTTCCAGTAATAGGAGTAACCTTGTTTTTTGAGAAGGGCCTCTATTTTATGCTAATGAGGTGACTCAGGATGGGGGACTAGCCAAGCCAGAAACACCAACACGTGGTTAGAGGGTTGGGGAGTTTTAAGTAATGTTATATCAACCTGACCTCTGGTGAGAAGAGGGAGGTTGGGCATTGAGTTCAACTGAGTGGCCAATGATTCAGTCAAGTATGCCTATGTAGTAAAACCCCAATAAAAGTTCTGGATACTAAAGCTCAAGTGAGCTTCCCTGGTTGGCAAAACTCTGCAGAGTGTTGCTAATCAATGTGTCTAGAAGGTACTAAGTCCTGATAATTAAAAAGCTTCATATTTGGGACCCTCCCAGATTTGGTCCTATGCACGTCTCCTTTTGACTAATATACTGCTTTGTATTCTTTTGCTATTAAAATTTTAAGTATAGCACCTCACTGAATTCTATGGGTCATTGCAGCAAATTATTGAACCTGAGGGGATAATGGGAGCTCATGAATTTGTAGACAGCAGATTAAAAGTGAGGGTGGCCTTGGGAACCTGGACCAGTGGCCTCTGAGGGGAGGGTAAGTTTATGGGGAAACTGTGCCTCTAACATGCTGGTCAGCTCCACTCTGACTAGTTGGTGTCAGAAGTCATTGCAGAGGCCAAGGGAAGAACATATTCTTGGGAGTAGTTAGTGCCTATCTGAATCAGGTAATACAAAGACCAAGATTGAGGTTTTTATTCAACAACATGAAAATTATGGGTGACTGTGAAAAGAGGGTGTTCCATAGGGTTAAGGGAGTGAAATCTTGAGTACAGAGCAGTCTATGTAGACCAGTATGAGAGGAACTGTAGGCATCAAATATAGATGACCCTTTGGAAGAGTTTTGTTATCAACAGAAGGAGACATCTGTGGCTTTAGTTGGAAGTGGGATAAAATCAAGGAAGTTTTTTCCTTTTTTTATTAAGATGGAAGATTTCAAAAAATGTTTATACTGATGGAAATAATCCATTAGAAGGAAAACACAGATGAGGTAGGAGAGGATAAGAAACATGTCTGGACAATGTTTTTGAGAATGTGGAAGGTACTGGATTAGGCGCATAACAATAGGGGTTGGCCTGGGAGAAGACAATACACAGACAGTGCTTCCACAGATAGAGAGTATGGACATAAATGCCTTAACATAGATAGATGCAGTAAGTGAACTTGAGGACAAACTCTCTTTGGATTGCTTCTATTTAGTGGAATACAAAGCAAGGTCATGGATGTAGTGTGAGGGTAGCGTAGGAATTATTGGAGGTTTGAGGAGAGGAAAGGAGATGTGAACTTCAGGCATCAATAAAGGCTTCTGTGAGAATCATGTCATGACTTTACAGTAAAATCAGTCAGCATGGTGGCAGCCAGTAGCAATGAGGAGCATGGGGGTACCTGCTCCACAGAGTTAGAAGTGGTGGTGAAGTAAAAACTGCCTTCATGTGAAGGGGCTCTCAGGGAAGAAATGCATTCATGGCAGAGCAGGGTTTCTCTTAGATTATAAAAGTAAAGTGAATATTTAGGAAAGAACCTGAGGATATAAGAATGTTTGCTGATAATTGATTAGTGGGACAGAATAGAAAGTCTATCAATGAGACTGTGTTGTGTGTGCACACACATGTATGGTGTATGCACATGTGTGTTTAATGATGGTCAAATTTTACATAAATTAAGAATGCTATTTCTTAATTGCATTGGTATAACTGGGGGAAAATGTTGTATCTCTGGCATATATTTTATAAAAAGAAAAATTCAGACAGATCAAATATTTAATAGTGAAAAAGTAAATTATAGATCTGCCATAAAAACATAGAAATTAAAACAATTTTGAGATGAAGAAAGCCTTTCTAAATATGACACAAGATTCAAAAATTATTGTAAATTGTGTTGCATTGAAAAATTTACTATTTAAAGATTTTTAAAAAATGTTACAAAGCATATGTAAATAAAGGCCAAAACAAATGCTAAAATGAAAAATAATACTGTTATTATATTACAGAAAATAGCTAATTTCTTTTATTGTAGGTCCATAATCACCATTCAAAGTCAATAAAACTCATACCTAATATAAAAATGGGCAAAAATAGAGATAGACCATTTATTTTTTTAAGATTTATCTATCTATCTATCTATTTATTTATTTATTTTCAGACAGAGGGGAAGGGAGGGAGAAAGAGAGGGAGAGAAACATCCATGTGTGGTTGCCTCTAGTGCACCCTCTACTGGGGACCTGGCTCGCAACCCAGGCATGTGCCCTGACAAGGAATTAAAACAGCAACCCTTTGGTCCACAGGCCTGAACTCAATCCACTGAGCCATACCAGCCAGGGCTAGACCATTTATTTTTTAAAGATGTTATTTTTTATTTATTTTTTAGAGAGAGGGGAAGGAAAGAGAAAGGGAGAGAAATATCAAAGTGAGAGAGATACATCTATTGGTTGCCTCTTGCATACACCCCTACCATGGAACAGCCTGCAACCCAGGCCTGTGCCCTGAACAGGAGTCAAACTGGCAACCTTTCACTTTGCAGGATAATACTCAACCTTGTGGGCCACACTGGTCAGGACCAGACCATTTATTTAAAAAAAAAATGTATATAGCTCTTAGGTATAATACAAGTTACTCAATGTTAGTGATATTAAAATTCAAATTAAAACTAAAGTTTAACCTTAAAATTTGCAAATATCAAAAAGTATGTTAAAACACTGTTAGGTAGAGATTATAGACTGTAGTATGGGGGTGTAAGATGGGAAACAAATAGAGTATCAATCAGTAGAATACTAAATAAAATATAGTATATCATTACAATAAAACACTGAGTAGCAGCTCAAAAGGATAAGTGCATTGTATATGCTACTTTGAAATAAGCTAAAAGAAAGTTTTGTCATAATAAT
The DNA here is from genome assembly GCA_004024845.1 of Tonatia bakeri. Lineage (NCBI taxonomy): Eukaryota > Metazoa > Chordata > Mammalia > Chiroptera > Phyllostomidae > Tonatia > Tonatia bakeri. Next base: position 55,900 of record PVIA01007918.1, read on the forward strand.
TTAAAAGGGAAGTAATATGGCAAAGGGTATTATAAAGTAATACTATGAAAAGTGCTGCTCAATATTCAGAGCAGCGATATAGTAGTCTTTTTGAGTGAAAATAAAGAGCAAGTATACATACACATATATGCATATACACACAAAAATATGTGCATACTTGTATTTGCATAAAACATAGAAATATGTAAAAATGCTAAGTGTTTGCTTTTAAAGTGCAGGCTTAGAATCTATGGCAAAACAGGATAAAGGACAGTCTTTTTACTGTACACCTATTTGAAACCTCTTAAATTTTACACTACATTCATGTTTTCTCTTACAACATATTCATGTTTGCCACTTCAAATTTTAAATATTTACCATTATTAATACAAGTAGAGACTATGGAGACACTTTAAACAGATGAGTGTAAAAATATATACATACAGTGGTATTGACCAAAAATAAAAACTTTTGGAATGTTTAAAAATGTAGTACTAAATTTCAGGAAATAAAATAATGACATTATGCAGATAAATTCATGAAGAAGCTGAAGAATGCTGAAGTATACTTAAGGACGTGGTGTGTTTAATTTTATCTTGATTCAAATATTAAGCATGCTTGCTAAAACTTTTCAGGTAGTTAATAAAAGAGAATAAATAGAATGTATACTTTTCAAACTTGAAATTTAAAAAAAAGGAAATATTGGAAAGTTGATCAAGAAAGAGAAAATGAATAACCCACATATAGGGCAGTGACTAAAAGTCAGAATATATGATGATAAAATTGTTTAACTATGTTAGTAACCACAATAAATGTAAACGTAGTTATTTCAGTTATTTAAAGTCAGAGCTACTCAGCACAACCCTCCTTTTTTTCTATTAGAAAAAAAAAGCAAAAAGTAATTAATTATAGGGCCCCCACTGTGAGAACTATTGTGATTTTGGAGGTTGTCTTCTACTTGTCTTCTACTTGCATACTTTCTTCCCTAAATATATGTGTTCTGCCATTTTTTTTGTCTCAGTAGAAATGTAAAATGTATAGACAAAGGTCATGTGGTAGGTAGGAGCCAACAGTGACCCAGGTTCCCCTCCCTCTCTGAATGCATGTCTGTCACGGCCACCGACGGGCAGTGACTGCGGAACACTGCGGATGGCTCGTCGACACACAAGAAAAACATACACAGAGACAACCAGGTCTTGTGGGGCAGTAGGAACTGAACGGCCACTCTCTCTAGTGGGGAACCTCGGGCCACCCTCCCTAGGGGAGAGTGCCTGGTTCTCCTGTCCCAGCAGGCTTTTATTGGGTTAATTTGCATAAGAATTCAGGTAAAGCTCATTACTCATTGCCAGGAACAAGGATGGAATAATAGACAACAAGGAAGTCTGAGGGCCTATTTTTAGTCAGGGTCAAAGAGCTGTAAAACTTTGAGGAACAAACATACTTCCTCCTTGGACCCTTCTCATTCAACTGAGAGCATTCTAAACAAAGCAGGTTTCACAGGATTTTACATATTCTTTCGTAGGCCTGATCACCTGGGGAACCCGCCCTTTTCAGCACAGAGCAGCACCACCCTCTGTCATTGTTTTGGACTTAGGTGGAGCAAGGGAACTAAGGCAGCCAAGAGATTAGGAGATTGTCTCTCAGACATGAGGATTCAGGCTATATCAAAGCTGAGGGGTAAGGGTCCATCACCCCCTTTTCCTGTAGCTCCCAAAGTCCTTCCTTGTGGGCCTCCCACGTGATCGTGCCTGTCTTAGGTCATTCCTCCTTGGGGAATCTTACCCATCATTGGCTAACTGACCAAGCATTGGGAACTAGGCAGGGTGAAGTAAAAGGAGCAGAAGTAGTGCTCCTGTCAGGAAGATAAGCTTTTGTTTCCTTGCTGGCTTAGGGTTCCAAGGTTGTTCCCTCAGCCTTAGCCTTGGCGGGGGTTACAGCTTCTGATACCAGGTAGGGCGGTTCCCAGCACATGTCCCTGCCACACCACTGGGCAGAGTCCTCCTGCAGTGGGTCTGCCTCTGGCTCTTGCCATGAAACTCACTTGGGCCAATGGAACATTAACAAACATTTCACAAGCAGAGGCTTGGGAAGTGCTTGTATAATGGGCTTTTCCTGCTGCGCATTCTGCCTTCATCCAGAGAACACACCTGCTTGAGGATGAAAGACATGAGAAACAGAGGTCAGTCACAGCAGTCACTTCAAGGAAGGCCACCCTAGATCAGCTCAAAGCCAGCCATACCCCCCATCTGCACAGTTCCCCACAAGATAAGCAAAATCATCCAATTAACCCACAATTTTTTAACTCAGTAAATGATTATTATATTAAGGCCCTGAGATTTGAGATTTTTGGTTACACAGCACTGTAAGGTGGTAAAAGATTCCTGATGTAGATGACAAGAGTTTTGGATTGGCTTTTGCAGTTAACATAGAATTAATGCAGTGGTGAAATGCCACCTGGCAATCTCACGAGTTTCATGCATCAGTGTAAGCAAATACTCTCCAGCAATTGAGACACAACTCGCTCACAGTCATTGAAGAATAATTTTACAATAACTATTCCTGCCAAATAATCAAAATATTGTTTTTTTAAAAAGTGCCAAAGGTCTAATAACCCTCTTTGTCTATTTCCTATTAGCATCAATTTATGTCCCCTCAACTCTCTCTGTTCAACTGCTATGTAATTCTTCTCATCTGCCAGTCTTACCCTGCTTCTGGTATTTGCCTTCTCTTCTGTGGCATTCTGGCCTCTGTTTAACCTGCCACAGCATTTAGTCCCTCGGCCCCTCCCCCGTGCTTCAGGAAAAGGAAGATAACTTGGCATACCTGCCAAAGACTTGTGACAGTAATATATGAGTGGGGTGCTTCCCTGCTGTCTTAGAATAAAAGAGTATCCTCAAGAAGACAAACCCTCTGTGATTTGGTTTCCAGGGATACAAACATATCTCAAAATGCAGAACTAAATACATTTTTAAGTAAGAAATTCTTTTAGAAATGGAATTGCAGAGAATGAGATAGTGGAAAGATCTTGGGCTTTTGAGTCAGACACTTCTGCAACTGAGCCCTGGCAGCCTTTTACCTCCACAAGTTACTTAAGTGCTTGAGCATCGTTTTTATCTTTTGCAAGATGTGAGGATTATATGAGATAGAATAACTAAACCCCCAGCACGTTTCTCCCCACAAATCTCTCCGACCTCACCAACTAAGTCTTCTTTTACCTCACTCCTAAATATCCCTCCAATCTAAACTGTTCTGTCTCAGTCCCTGCAAACTAGTACCCTTACTGAGCAAGAGTCCTATGGTAACTGAAATTCAAATGCTGAAGATAAAGAGAACAGAAAGCTGTAAGTAAATATTTTTAAAATTTTTATTTGTATATATTTGCAAACTGGAATTTTTATTCTTCTTGTATTAATAAAAATAATACTTCCATGATTTATTAATAAAACACTATTTTAAATCCTATAGAACTTACAGAACAAATGTGGAAGACTACTTACTACAGCAACTGTAAAAGCATTGTTTGATACAATCATATGCCATAATTAATATTAGAATATAACTGAACAATTTGATTTGTGGATCAATGGAATGATGAACAAACAATTCCTGAAGAACCTCCTTATATGATAGGTATTTCACAAAGTAAAAATTCACATCTTGGTCATCTGATAATAGTTATTTCAGCTGTTGATCTCACTGGACTGTCATTCATTTAAATGTCTTTTTCATTTATTCAAGTCCCTTAATTTGTGCCCCATTCACCTTCATTTGTTAGGTATCGAACTGTGGATGATGAAAGTGTGTTAATCTTTTTGATCAACAGGGTAACTTTCTTGTTCTCAAACTATTCTATAATAGAATAACTGGAAAAAGCATCATCCTCCTGACAAATGATGTACCAAGCACTTATTCCATGGCTGAGCGATAAAAAATAGAAGCTACCATTTATTAAATGCTTCAAATGTGCTAAGTACTTTGTGCACATTACCTTATTTAATTCTAATGTGAACACTTCAGGATAAATATTTTCAGCCCCATCCATCTTATAGGATGAAGATACTAATGCTGAGAGAATAAGTAGTTTTCTCAAGTTAAAGTGGCTGTTCTATATGTATTTGGATGCAATACTATTAACCTAACAACAAAACAAAAACCATCACCCAGACTCTCTTTGGAAAATAATGTCCCCACAAATTTCCCTCTCCCTCTATAGAGTAGGATTCTTTTATATCCTAGGCAATTCCAAATGCAGTCTATTTCTTCTTGTATTTCCTCCACTTGGGGTTCACCTGCCACGTTGCCTTACTCATTTGAACTGCTACTTCTGCTTTTCGAAAAAAAAAAATTGCTTATGCTATTCTTGAAGGATTTTAAAGAAGGGAATTTTCATGTAAATGTCTAGGTAAAGATTTAAATGCTAAAATGAAAATGGAGAGAATTCAAAGAGGGTAGGGATCCTTTTCAATTTTTCAAAGCCGTAATATGAACGTGAAGATAAAAATCGAATGTTGGGATAAGTCAATGAACATGAAGTCGGATTGCTGTCCGAGGCATACAAATGCACCATTATTAGCTCTGTTACTTCTTTGTCCTTGGCCATAGGATTAAAAAAACACTTTTTATAGTCCAATGTAATAATCAAGGAATCACTTTTAAGTATATTTTTGGTACATAGGTGCTAAAAATGAAGAATGGCTAACCTCAGCCATTCTTGTATGATATATCAGGAAAAAAAAATGTGGAAAATCAAAGTAGTTTTTTATGAAGTTAATCTTAAATTCCTCCAAATATGGTTGCCAGAGTTTCAAGTCTATAAAGAGCAAAGGAAGAATACAAAACACTAATTTCATTTGTTGCATGATGCTATTTTTGTTTTCTTTGACACTGTATAAAACTAAATAGAGCACATTATGTTCTCAGGACTTCCACAGTGATGTTAATTTTTCGCTCTTATCCAACGGTGGTGATCCAAGTTGTCAGCTGCCATTAGTATAATTCCTCCTGAATGACGACATGCTGGTGAGAAATACAATTTCCAGGATCCCCCAACCTGAAGACCTCCTCACTTGTCCAAATCATTTTACCTAAAGAAATCTGGGAAGAAACTATTATATATATGAAAATATATACATACTAATTTATAAATAAATATATTAATATATAAATAAATATATGCATTTATTTCCATAACACTCTTGTGTTGGATTTCCTTATCACTTTATTTTCAAACATGGCCTGAATCTCAACTCTCTAATCTGCTAAAGTTATGTTTTGCAGCTCTTATCTTGAGGTTACATCCTTGCTTGACTTTCTCTTTGTTATCCACTTCATTTAACCACCAGTTTTTCCAAGGAACATTTCCAAATAAATCACATTCACATGAATTCTCATCTCATCGTCTTCTTTTGAAGAACCCAAATGGAGATAACCGTACGATAAAATTGTGCAAATGTTTGATCACCAGGATAATCGAATTAGACTTGATCGAGCATCTATTCAGTTTTGGCTCTGTTAAGACATATTATTACATGGTTAATGTTCTCTATATTGAAATTGTTCTGGGGCTGTTATTTAGGTATCTCTCATTCACTTGTTTATAAAATTGCATCTGACTTAGTACCCTAGAGAATGTTTCAAACGATCTAAAGTAGTCCTAGCCTTTCATAGATGCTTCAAGAGAAATTAAACAGCTTAGCCAGGGTTGCATAACTGGCTAGAAGAGCTGGAATAGCAAGCTTATTCAGGTCTTTTTCTAGCCAGTACACAGTGGTGTCTTCCTACTACAATATGGACATTTTTTTCTCTTTATCTGACTTCAGTAGAGACACAAAGCAGCTGGCCACCATCCTTCCTATTTGGATGAAGAGTTCAAGAATATATTATTATAGAAATCACCTCCTTCCCTCCAGTCTAGCGGGTGATGACTCCACTTAAGGGAAGGAGCAATAGAGGGGAATTTTCAATGCTGCTGGCCTGCTTCCATGTAGTCTGTGGATAATAGAGCTCTTTGATGTCTGGTACATTCATAACCACGAAACTCAGCTTTCCAGTCAACAGAAAAGCTATTTTACACTACTTTTGATGTGATGAAATAACTTAACTAGACATGGTTAATCACAAAGCTGGTGATTATGCCACGCAAGGGAAAGCCATTAAAATAAGTCAAGTGCCTCTAAAAAAGAACAAAGGAAAACTCCCCGGCAGGCAGACACAGAGCTGACTCAAGAGCTCTGGCGTGACTCAGTTTTTCACCATCCAGATTCACTCTCACTATTTTCACAACGTGAAACATAAACATCACTGCTTCCATGAGAGTTCCGCATACCTGCCTAACTTGCTTATTGCTTATTCTGTGCGGCAGTCGTAATTTGTCTTTACTCTGTTCCAGACATATCCGGCTTTGATCACACTGCCGGGCTGAACACCAACAGATTCTGGGACTAAAGCAGAGAAAGCTCTTTTGTAAAAGTTTAATCCCACTTAGGTCATCTGTTTATTGCTTCATCCAAAACATCTAGGTTTTTAGATGATTTGATCAGTATCACAAATGCAAATTCTATAATAAATCAGAGTACCTACAGGTTTGCAGCCTCAAAGAAAAAAAGTTGTGGGGATAACAGCACTGACAAGTTAGTTTATTAGTTCAGCTGGGTTTAAAGACCAGCCAAGGTCCTGCTTTCAACTACATTGTTTATTTGTATTAGTGGATGCTCAGCTATCTCATGAAAATAAGCAAACTAGGTCTATTGGAAGAGAGTCTTTCTATTTAGAGAAAATGTGACTTGTTTTAAGTCTAAAAGAACTGATAGCTAATGAAATATGATATTTAACCCACATTCAAACATTTATAAAAGTCTGGCAACTAAATGGGACAGTGGCCCTGAAATTAAGCTATTAATTATAATATATGTTACATTTTTAAATTTAACCACTGGCCAAATAAAACAATGAACTGTCTTTAAATAACCTAAGAAGCATGTGGTGGACTCTAGCTAATGTTGCTTGAACATAGAGGGCACTGTTGTATAAAAACCATTCGAGGACCAATATAGACCCATAAAGGTATAATGTTAGGTAGAATTCAAGATAATTTTAGAGAAACTTAACCAGTGCTGTAAAAAATAAAAACAAAAAACAAAAAACACCTGGGCTTTTGCTTAGATGATTGATCTTTTTAGGAAGGAATATGATGAATCACTAAAAAACTTATTTGATACAAGAAAAATTGTATTTTCCAGTAGTGGATTAATTTGTTAACTGTACTCAAAACTAAAATACCAACTGTTAGTCAAAAATAGTTTCCAGTGCTTTACATGCCTGAAGTCATCTTAAAAAGCAAATCACTCTCAGTAACCACTAGTTCATTCTGGGACAGGTGGGCCTGCATCATTCTAAAAGGATTGTTCTCACGTAGAGAAGTAGGCCCATTAAGTCATTTAATGCTTTATGCAGCTCTTAATTAGAACATACCACTTGGCTACAGACCTCTTGGTAAATTATTTCTATGGATGGATTTCACTAGGTCATCCTGATTCATTTGCCATGTATATTCCCAGAGGCTGAATATAACAAGCCCTATGCCCTTTTATTTCAGGGATTTACCATGTTGCTACCACCTAAGCCTCTGGTCCATAAATTTCCCTTAATAAATTCTTTGTTTAATTCTGGAATAGTCAGTCTTTTTCTTTAGTCTCTCAACCCTATCTTCCTTTGGAGTTTGGTTCCAGTACACGTCAGAAAATTTTTCCATTACCAACAAGCCATTAAAGGTTTAATTACAGAAGTTTTCAGAGTCTATGTCATAAGTGTTAATAAGATAATTTCAGATGGTGGTAAGAACTCTGAAGAAAATAGAAGATGGTGTGACAGTGACTTGGAAAGGAAAGCTCTACTTTAGTTTGAGTAGTCAAAGACAATCTTCAGAGGTGTTATTCGAGATCAGTGTTTCTGTGGGAGAAAAACCCATGCAAAGACGTGGTATGAAGGAGGAGAGAATTCCAGACAACATGAAGTCAAGGTCAAACCAAGGGCTTTCGGCAGGATAAAACTTGGTGTGACACAGCAGAAGGTTAGTATATAATGTGAATAAAGGAAAATATGAAAAGGGGTTAGGTCAGAGACATAAGAAGAAACTAGATACGGATTATTTAGACCAGGAAACATAGTTGTGTTTTTTATATATAGAATTCAAGGCAATTAATGGTTAGGAAACTTGGCTATATTGTCATCTATCACAAAAAGTACACAGAAGCTTGGAGCAAAATGGTATAATTGAACCATGATATTTGAGAACAGTTTCTCCTTCTAATAGGCTAACACCTTGGGCCAGTTACTAAAATGTCTGTGGCTCAGTTTTCCAATCTATAAACAGAGCCAAGGCAGATACAGTGACTGACAGAGCACCCCTAAAGAGCAATGGGATAATCCATGGGAAAGTGTCTTGCAATTAAGTAAGCATTTTCAGATTCGAATGAATAAAAATTAAATAATTACTTCTTAATTTTCAGGCATGTCAACATAATAGGATATTCTGGATAATATTCCTTGTTTTTCTTAGTTCAGATCTTCTATACTTTTATTGCCTCTATTTCCTTACATCATTGTCTTTGGCTTTCTGCTTTCCCTTCTTGATGTTTCATTTCCTATCTTTCCTTTTGGTCTATCTTCTACCAGCCATGCTATCATCCTACTTCCTCTCTTTTATCATTGGTATTTCGTTTTTGTCCTATTGCTCTTTCCCTTGTCTGCCCATCACTGCTCTCCTTCTTCTCTTTGGCTCAGGTTCAACACTTACTTGCACTGCAACCCAGTGTGCTTGGTTGCATGCTCCTCTTTCCAACCAATCCCAGAACTCTTCAATGTTACAGAGACCTGACCGAGCATGGCATTTCTTTGAACTCAGTGCCTTTGGCTTTTCTCAATAGCTCTTCCTAACTCCTTCCTGTAATTTTGCATTCCCCAGAATTCCTCTTGTTGAAAGGTGCCAGTTGTATAGCTGCCAAATATTTGGGGTTTTGTTATGTGATCAGAAATTTGGATGTTTTATATTATGGAATTTTAGCAGTGCTCTAGTGCTTAAATGAATCTTAATAAATACATATCAAAAGCTTAAAGCAAAAAAAAAAACTTTTATATGAAAAAAATAACAAGATACTGGCTGGAGTGGCTCAGTGGATTATGAGCTGGACTGCAAACCAAAGGGTGGCTGGTTTGATTCCCAGTCAGGATACATGCCTGGGTTGTAGGCCAAGTCCCTGGTAGGAGGTGTACGAGAGGCAACCACACATTGATGTTTCTCTCCCTCCCTTCCCCTCTCTAAAAAGAAATAAATAAAATCTTTTTAAAAAGGAAAGAAATTAACAAGAAGCAATGAAAAATTATGAAACAAATGACTACATTATAATGCTCTTATAAGAACAATGTAAATGATTGTCTTAGCTCTGCAAAAATTCCACCACAACCCCTTCCCACAAATATTAAAGCAGTTGAATAATTTTATAAAATCCCTCTTTACTAGTCTCAAGTGTTTATTTAAATCAGAATATAATAAAGATGGAGAAGTGTAACAGAGAAGTTTATAACATGTAAAAATATATATTTTTAATTTTATAATAGTCCTAAAAAGAAATATTGACTTAATTAGTCACATTGATTCAGAAAGCTACCATAGACTTGCATGTTACATTGGTCAAAATTTGCTTTTATTTGCAAACTAGAAATAATGCATCTTAATTGCTATTGATTCTCTAAATTATACTAAAAGAACAGAACTAAAGATTTTACCTGGAGAAGATAGAAAAATTTGATTGAACTCCTTAGAAAACCACAATATGAAATAATTTGTGACTCTGCACTGTTACCACACAGGTGCGTTGATCCTTTATAAAATGCAGCTGGAGACTCTCTGGCTTAACTTCCTTTATAAAAAATGGGGCAAGAAAACTAATTTCATTTTTAGTGTCTGTGACAAATTTTCCTGGGTGTTCATTTAGGAAGGAAGGAAGGGAGGGAAAGAGGGAGGAAGACAGGCATGGAGAGAAAACCTTTTCCTCTCCCTTTTGTTGAGAATCGAACTTAAAGATACTCTAATAAGATTTGATCTTTGGAAAGTACTTGTTAAAATTATCCCAGTTTTGATAAATCTGAGACCTGGACTCAGCTGCTCCTAGCAGAGAAAGGTTGAATAAGGCATTCTTGTGAAACAGACCCTTTGTAAAAGTTCTGAGAACTCTGCACTTAGTGTTGCCTGGAACCTGGAATTCCATGTGTTAAAAATGTATCATTTTTCTTGAAGCTGTTGTTCTTTTGTACAACATAACTGCTTCTAGGATGGAAGTCACTTCTGCTGTTTTTAATACTTATAATGTGAGATAAGAACTTCAAGTTTTATTCTGGTGAGGAAGAAAAGGATGGCTTCACATGAGGGTGCTATCAAAAGAATAAATACGGGAAAAGTGAAGGACTAAAGGTATTTATGACAAACTTTATTTTTTACTACAATTTTCCCTTGGACTGAACTGATTGAATTCATATCATATTGAACTGAGGTCTATATTCTTGTATATTTTTTATTATCTGCAAGCCATTGTTCTAGACTTTGGTGGATATCAAGCATACAAACACATATATACACAGAGTTATGGTTTATTCTTCTAAACTTCTTTCATAAGTAGTTATCAAGATTCTATACCCAATATGATCCATGCGCTAGGAATATTGATTGAGATGAATCGTAGAAATAGTCTTCATTTTTCATTGTGCTTATTTTCTCTGGGGAGTGAGAGAAACAGACAAAAAATTGTTATAGTGTTATCATATAAAACATGGGATTTGTGATTAAGGAATAACTGAGGCGGAGTGAGCGTTCCAGAGGTGAAGTGAATGAGGTTCGAACCAACCATACAAGAACTGGGAGAAAGAGCATGCCAGCAAGAGGGAAAACGCTGAGGGCAGGAAGAAGTCTGCTAAAGCTGCCTGTGCTGTAGGCTTCCCTGGAGTGAGATGGAGGGAGACTGACTGTCTTTGGTTTGTACAAATTGTTTTAGCCCTAAGTTTTGAGTTATCTGGCTCTTGAAGAAATTTTTAAAATTTATATTTTCTCTCTGTATGATTTGTATAGACCAATTATAACTTTGAATGTGATCAAGAAATGGAACATCCCAATAAAAAAATTTTAAATCAAAACGAGAGATTATAATATACTGTTGTTTTGAGCTATAAAGTGCTTAGATTTTAACATTAGTCCTATTATTTTGCCATATATGTAGATAGATAGATATATAGACAAATATATAATCTGTATTCCTGTCTCTATCTGAATGGAATATCATGGAACAGGTTTCTTTTCCATATGATACAATTGATAGTATCTACTCCTCTTGCATAAAGGATCTGATATCTTCGTGGTCTCCCAGATTTTTTTAAATGAATACTATGGTACAAAAAAAGAATTGAAAACCCAAACCAATTAATCAAAAAATAATAAACTATAAGTTATTTTACCTTGTTGGAAACTGCCCTGCCTGGTTTCAGAAGCTGTAACCCCCCCATGGCTAAGGCTGAGTGAGCAACCTTTGGACCAGAAGCTGCTAAGGAGACAAAGCTTATCTCCCTGGCAGGGGCACCACCTCGGCCCCCTTTACTTCACCCTGCTTTGCCCCGAGACTGACCGATTAGCCAATAACAGGTAAGATTCCTCAAGGGAGGAATGACCTAAGACAGGTACAATCATGGGGAGGTCCCTGGGAAGGACTTGGGGGGCTATAACAAAAGGGGGTGATGGATCCTCGCCCCTTGGCTTTGACATAGCCTGAGTCCTCATTCTGTCTGCAAGAAGTCTCCTAATCTCTTGGCTGCTTTACTTCCTCTGCCTGATTTAAGCCTGAAACAATGCCTTAAGCCTGAAACAGTGCTGGTGGTGGGTGCCGCCCTGTGCTGGAAAGGGTGGGTTCCCTAAGGTGATCAGGCCTAAGAAAGAACGTAAAATCCTATGAAACCTGCTTTGTTTAGAATGCTCTCAATTAAATGACAAGGGTCCAAGCAAGAAGTGAGTTTTTTCCTCAAAGTTTTATGACTCTTTAGCTATCTGACCCTGACTCAAAATAGGCCCTCAGAGTTCTTTGTATGTTTGATTCTTACTGCCTGATAATGATTAACGAGCTTTTCCTGTATTCTTGTGCAAAACAAACCCAATAAAAGCCTATCAAGGCAAGGGTCAGGGCACTCTTCTCTTGAGAGGGTGGCTAGGCCACTCCGAGAAGCTCTCCTCTCGAGAGAGTAGCCATGCTGGCCCTTTTCTTCCACAGGACTCAGTAGTCGGTGTGAATTTGTCTCGTGTCTCAACACCACAGACACTGTGGGCTGGTGTCTGCGTCATTACCTCTCCAGGTGGATATATATTTACTTGTGCTATAAAAATAAAATGAATAGTGAAAATCCAGGATTCATTAATAGTTAAATATAGTTATAATGAATGGAGTTTTAAAGTATTACTGAATGATTTAAAGAATTAATCAAGACATTTAAAAATCCAGAGACTCTTATAAAGTTATGAATCACAAGGTAGAAACCTGTCATGTTGCAGGCTAAAAATGGTACTCTGCAGAAATGCAACATGGTCACTAAGTCCCTAAATATCATCAACTTTCCTTTATTTCATTTCTTTAAAAATATTAGCAAGGAATTGATTAGTGTGGCTTGTATCCTGAAACCTTTATTTTTATTTTTTTAGTTTTTATTTATTGTGTGTTGAGTTTATAGGGGTGACATTGGGTAATAAATTTATATAGGTTTCAAGTGTACAAATTTATTACACATTATCTGTCAACATTATTGTGTTTTTATCATCTAAAGTCAAGACATTTTCTATCAATAATTAATTTTTTTCTCTTCTATCTTATTCCACCTCCCTCCCTTCTTTGGTCACCATAAATTTGTCTATGTTTATTAGGGATTTTTTCTGCTTAATTTTTTTCATCATTTATCAAGAATTTTCCAAACCCATCTCCTCTGACTTCTGTCAGTCCGTCTTTAGTATCTATAATTCTATTTGTAATTTGTGTGTTTATTTTGTTTATTATTTTATACATATACATAAACACATATGGTATTTTTCTTTCTCTGACTAATTTGTTTCACTTAGCATAATATACTCTATGTCCATCCAAGCTATTACAAAAGATATGTTTTCTTCTTTTTTACAGTAAAGGAGTATTCAATCATGTAAATGATTTTTTCTTTTCTTTATTCTTATTCTATTACAGTTGTCCTAATTTCTCCTTCTTTGCCCTCTTCTGTCCAGCCCACTCCCACAGTCTATCCTCACACTGTTGTTCATGTCCATGCGTCATTCATACATATGTTCTTTGACTAATCCATTTCCCTTTTTTCCAACATTCCTCCCCTTTCCCCTTTCCCATGGCACCTCTCAATTTGTTCCCTGTTTCCATGTCTCTGATTCTGTTTTGCTTGTTAGTTTATTTTGTTAGGCTGTCTCTAACATTTGGCTATTGTAAACAGTGCTGTTATGAACATAGGGGTGCATAAGTTCTTTTGAATTGGTGTTTCGGGATTCTTAGCATATATTCCCAAGAGTGGAATGACTGGGTCAAAAGGCAGTTACATTTTTAATTTTTTCAGGAAACTCCACACTTTTTCACAGTGGCTGCACCAGTCTGCATGCCCACCAACAGTGCACTGAAGTTCCCTTTTCTCTACATCCTTGCCAGCACTTGTGTGTTGATTTACTAATGGTAGCCATTCTGGAGATGTAAGGAGATATCTCATTGTGGTTTTAATTTGCATCTCTCTGATCCCTAATGATGTTGAGCATCTTTTCATAAGCCTATGGACCATCTATATATCTTCCCTGTAGAAGTGTCTACTCAGGTCTTTTGCCCATTTTTTAATTGAATTGTTTGTCTTCCTGGTGTTGAGCTGTATGAGTTCTTTACATATTTTGAAGTTTAAACCCTTGTTCATGAATATGTTATCCCATTCTTCATTTCAAATATTGTATTCTTGATTTCCAAGTGGGTGTTTTTCAAGGTTTCTATGTCTTTTTTCATACTGATGCAGTCTCACTAAGTTCCTTGTAGTTCTCACTAAATTCCTTGAACTTCCTTATAACCATTGCTTTGAACTATATGTCTGACAAATTGCTTGCCTCATTTTTACTTAGCTCTTTTTCTGGAGATTCCTCCTTTTCTTTCATTTTTCGGTTATTTCTTTGTCTCTCCATTTTAGTTGTCTCTTTGTGTTTGTTTCTATGTATTGGGTTGATTTGTTTTGATTCTCTGTCTGTGGAGTGGCCTTGTGTGTTAGGAGTCTTATGGGACCCAGTGGTGCAGCCTCCTTGATATCCTGATCTGGATGCTTTAAGAATGACCTCTGTGTGCATTATGTGGACTCTCATGGTTTATTTATGTCTTGATTATTATTGGTGACAGACATCCCTCTGTCTGGGTTGTAAGAGGCTCAACCCCCACCACGTGTCATACACTGTTGTAGGTATTGCCAAAACAAAGCAAAACAACACAAAAGCAATACCAAAACAGGTCACCCCCCTGACCACCACAGCAATATCAACTACAAGGAAGCAAAGAATAATAACAGTGGAGAGTGAAATACAATAGAAAAAGGGGAAAAGGAAAAAGAATATTAGATCAAAGGAAAGAAAAGTGGTTATGAGAGGAGAAAGGGGAAGAGAACCTCTACTCAAAATGAATTGAAAGAGGAAAATGGAAAAGGAACACAGAAAAGGCAATAAAAATAATAAAGGGAGAGAAAGGAATTGTGGAGTAATCAGAGTAAGAGATATGAAAGAAAAATTAGGGCACCAAAACTAAAGAAAAAGAAAAAATAGATAAAAAGATTTAAAAAAAGGCTATAAAAATAGCTAAGAGATGAAAAAAGAATCAAGTGGATTTGTCTCAGTGCAGTTTAGATCTTGCCTTCTGGTTTCTTACTTTCGTTACGGCTCTGATGTCTGAATCTGGCTAAGTCAATGTCAGGTGCTGTCCACATCTGCCCCTCAGCCACCTTTTCAAAGCTACAAGCAATCCATAGTTTGTGGCTGATTCCTCCAGGCTTGGCTGCTCCCAGGGTGGCCAAGCTGTTGTGCAGAGCTGGATTTTATCAGCACTGGGTTCAGCGGTGTGTCAGCAAATATCCCAAGTTGCCACAGGATCCATCTCTGCCAGTCTCTGCCTGCTGGCCTGCTGTCAATCTTAGACTAGTCACAAACCCATCTATTTCTGAGTGGGCTTCTGGTGGAAACAGGGAACTCTGATTCCGGGGCAGCCAGCACTGCCTCGGTGGCCTCTGTCCACCACTGGTGCTCCCAGTTCCTCCTGACCCACAGCCTCTTCAAGTCAGACTCTGTCCCATTCATGGTTCCAGTAGCAACCCGAGCTGGGAAGCAACAGCCCCCTCCCTGGCAAATGCCTCAGCCACCAGGCCCTGGCTCCTGGAAATGTCAGGGTGCACAGCCCTGCCTGGGGTGGAGAAAACAGAGACAAGTCTCTGTGCAAAGGCGCGGCTGCTTCCACGGCTTCTTTCAGAGGAGGATATTGCAATTTCCACAAATGGCAAGCACTCCACATTTGCATAGCCAGATGCGCTGCGCTGAGTTGCATGGCGGTGGTGGCAGTGACTCCTCAGGGAAAACTGGGCTGCCCGCCCCTGAGTGCCTTCGCAGGTGGGCTGCCACTTGCTTACTCACACATACACACCCGTATACTCATCTGCGCACATGCTCACTCATACCTTCCCTCACTCACACTCAGTTGCATTTCAAGTTGATTGCTCTGTGGTTTAGCTGCAACACTTGTCCCAGCTGGGAGTAAGTGGACAGAGCTTCCAGCTACTCTGCAACCATCTTGGGACCTGTATCTTGAAACCTTTAAATATTGGCCATGGAATTACAGATTCTGAACCTTGTTTAAGGATTTAAAGATTCATTACTAGTTGTCTTTGCCCTTGTTTTCACTCTGATCTGGTCTCACTAAAGCGGCAAGAAAGATGTTCCTCTTCTTTGTCCTAATTTCATCTGGCTGCTGCCATATGTAAATAGGTATAATAAAACAACATATATTTATATATGTTGTTTTAAATGTCTTTCATACCTGTGCAATGCAAGTAGTATTATTTCCACTTAACAGAGAAGGAAACTAAGGGTTGGAATTAATTAATCTTCCTTCGATCACATTAATTGAAAGATCTAGAATGCAAATTAGAAAACAAGGACTTGAATCCAAAGCTTGTGTTCTTATCATTTTCCTCCATTATTTCTCATTCAAAACACACCAAGCACCCTTGGCATTGATTTCCTTCCTTAAGCCACACATAGCTGTAAACTAATGAACTGTAGCATCATTAGATGTAATCCTGAGTATTTTACTTTGGCTATGTGTGTTGCTTAGACTACAATTTGTTTTTCTCCCTTTATTCCTAGTGTTAAGAATTTTTATTCTTGATTTCCCATAATAAACATTGTCATCCAGGTTATTGTGATCTATTATTAAATAATTTTTGCTGTTTGTCTTTTGTTTTTGTGAGGAGACCCCAGAATCAGAAAGTTGAGTTCATCATAATGCTTTCTTCATGGCATGTTAACATCATCCCACTCTGATAGCCCTTACACTGTTTTATATATGTTTAAAGTGTCTTTATCTCATTCTTATTCCCTACTCTCATCCCTCATCCACTGGCCATGGGCCACTCTTCCAACTGTTTGATTTTTTTATTCATATATATCTTTTATATGTGGGATTTTTTTGTACATATATCTTTAAAAAACATAAAAAGCTTTACGTTCATCTATTTCTGTTTTATTCTTTTTCACTCCATACTATGTTTTTAAGATCTGATATTTTGTGACTCCATAGACAATTGCTTCTGACTTCTGAAGAGTGTTCTATAACGTGTATTTTCCTATGATAAATACTCAGATTGCCATCCTTTGCCTACTATCAGCAGTAATGCTACAGTGAGCATTCTCACACATTTTCCTGCAGAGATCTGGGGTGAAGGTGGTGAATGAGCACACTTCTGGGTCATATACTCTGGAGTAAAATTATTGGGTCACAGATTATACATAACTCAATCTGACAGCAAGCCATCCAACCAGAAATGCCCAAGGGTTCCTATATCTCTGCATTCCTTTCAGTCCTTGGCATTACTCAGTTTTACATGCTTTTCTGATTTTATGAATTTAAAATCGTCTCTTTCTTGTTTTTCTTTTCTTTGCATATCTCTATGTACTGCTGAGTTTAAGCATTATTTTATATGGTTATGAGTAATTTAGATTTCTTCTGGGAATTACTGCATTGAAAATTTTTCAGTTTCTCTATTTGTCAATTTCTCTATCTTGTACTTATAGACTTTATATATTTCAGATATTAATTCCTTTTATTTTTAGATATTGTAAATATTTTCCTCCAATACATTATCTGTCTTTGAACTTTATCGTTGATATTTACTGAATAAAAATCTTTAATTATGATGAAAACAAATATTTTTTCCTTTCATTTCATGCTGTGGGGGTTTGTTTAAGTAGTTGTTTCCTAACTGTAAATCACAAACAAATTCTAATATGTGAACTTCTACTATTTATAATTTACTTTTTATATTTTAGGACTTTAATCCTTTTTAAGCTTATGTTTTTGCTATTGCTAAATGAGAAGACTCTTTTACATTTTTCTATTTGTAAGACAATATCATTTTCTAAATCCTTTCCCATTTCTCCTTCATCAGTTTTATCACACATCAAGTTCTTACATATGAGTAGTCTGTCTCTAATTTCCATTAATTAAAGATTAACTTCTCTACCTCCAAGTTCCCTGAACAATCTTTACAAGACAGAACAGTTTTAAAAGATTAAAATAAATAAATATTTGTATAGAATAGTGCTATTATGAGTATTTCCTGAAATATGTTTACATCTATATATCTCTAAAATGTAAAATTTAGGAAGATTTTTAAGAAACTGAATTAATTGATTTGAAGATATGTCTCTCATCTGCCACTGATAAGAAAAGGCAATGTTGTCCAATATCCTGAAATAGATGATCTGTGAAATTCCACACCTCTCCAAAATTCATTATAGTGGAAAGCAAAACAAATTTGAATGAATGACAGAGTATATGGGTATATTGCAGGCTGAAAGTGTCTTCCTCATGCCCTTAGAAGTGATTGTGCGAAATCTATTTTTATTATTAGATCCTACCCACTGTTCTCAATTCTCACAGAATCAATTTGCAACCCACAACTTTTCCTAAAATCTCATTGGAATCCAGATTTCCTACCTGATTGCCCAAACCTTCAATGTCGTATCAGTGAGAGAATTACATAGGCTTTCTGATTTGTAATACCAAGACAGCACATTTCTTAATCACAGTCTTTACTGGAAGGTGATTTTGTTGCCCGCGGATAGCTACTTCATTATACTCAACTGGACTGCAATATGGCCAAATGAGCACTCACCATTTGCTTAGTATAGGAATGGGGCTAAGGATCTATTTATATATCAAAACACACTTTGGAACAGCCTGGACACATCCTGGAAAGGAATAACGTGTATATATAATTCTGGATGGCATGCTCTTAATTTGGATAATCCAATCTGTTCTGTATTCTCCTCACCACCATAATGTATGGGTTAGGATTGTACTTATCTGAGGGTAACAAAAAACCTTAGTACAGTGGCTTTAAAATAATAAAATGCCTAATTAGGTTACCAAAAAAAGAAGACCAGGGCACTATCCAGCTATATTGGTTTAAATGTGGTCATCCGTCACCCACATTCATTTTTTCTTTCTACCCTGTGGTTTTTGTCTTCATGGTGGTGGGACCACAGATACTGGATTTTTTTTAAAAAAGTCCAATGTTTTCTCAGGTTTACCCTGAGAATATTTGAAAGTATGTTACTTTTTGATCTGCCTTCTTACTATCCTGGACTCTAAAAATTCCTCTCACAACATTATTTACCCATATTTAATCTAGTCCTTTTTTCTGTATATTATAGTTCCTAAAATGTCTTTTTGAAATGTGTTGTGTAGCAATGATACAAATATATTTTAATCAAATTATTGTCCTTGATCAAAATTCTATGAGAAAAGCTAGACATGATTATATAATACATTCAAATAATGCATAATATGCATAACACCAAATAATGTCTAATATAGAAAACATTTGTTGAGACCTTATTACATGGCAACTTTCATCAAGTGAGTGCTTGACATGGAGTAATTCAGAGAACCTCAGATGTAAGTACTAGTAATATGCCCATTTATAAATGAAGAAATTAAATTTCAAAGAGGGTGAATACTTGCTTAATATGATATAGTTAATGAGTGGCTTTTCTAGAATTTGAATTTGAACAGAGTTAGCCTTCTTAAATACTATGTCACAACTGAGTGTGTGTGTGTGTGTGTGTATAGTTTCCATACAGTAATTTTTAGTAAGGTGTATTATAAGATGGTTTTATACTCAACTATTCAACTTACAGTCAGTAAATGTCTATATTCTCTTATAACATTTAAAAATATGTGCTTGTTGTGAAGGCCTGTATCTATGTTTATGCGTGTTATGAAGTCAATTTTATAATATACTAATTGATTGATTAGTAAAGGATCTTGAAATGCACATGGGCTCTGAGTGCATTTGCCAGGTTTTATAATTACACTTTTTCTCTCTAATTAACCTAATCTCATCCATTTGAGTTTTGGTTCACTTTTGGCAGAAAAAGTAAATGCCTTACTACAAAAAAGTGAGATGAAGGTTTTGATTATTGTTAATTCCCACAAAATGTACAGATTTGGCCTTAACATGCATGTACTGGAAATTCCAGTTTTTTCAAACCAAGAAATTTGGGACATTCCAGTAGCCTCGTTAGGGGAAATGCATCACAATACCAGTTAGACAGCAGCTCTCAAATCTACACTGTTCAGCTTTCAAAAGTGCAAGCCCACTTCATCTACTGAAGTCTCTTACAACAGGCATTGATATGTAGGCTTGTCTTGTCAGTGTTACTGAAGAGAAGGTAAAACATGAAGTTCAGTTCATATTACATGTGCAAATGTTTTTAAAATAATTTTCATGAAAGTACTTGCCAGCCACGAGCTAAGGAGTTTGAATGAATAACAACAACAAACCCAAATAAATTAATCATTGTTGAAAACTTAAAAAATGATAAATTTTAGTAATAGTTTTATTTGTAATCAAAAAGGAAATTAGAAAATCCTTTAGCAGCTGCAGAAGTTATAATTTGTTACAGACTTTTGAAAGCCTTGAAAATATTCAAATCTTTTGCTTAACAAAGATAATATACCTTTAGAAGAAATAAAATCACCCAATTCATTTTAGGAACCAGTGGATGTCATATTAGTGTAGGACAACATAAAATTCCTCATGTTGTTCTTAACTGATGAGGAGATGAGTAATCAAAGATCTCTGCCTACCATCAGGCAACCTGACAGAGGCAGAGCCCTTAATCCAGTGCCAAATGCTTAGGGAAGAATATTCTTTAAGAAAATATTAGATATTCAATATGTACATAAAAATAAAAATTTCAAATTGGAAACATCTTAAAGGTTATCCACCATAGTTATTTTCTGTTTTCTTTCTTTTTTTAAAAGAAAAAAAAATCTCTTTTAAAAATTACATACGTAAAACATCATCACAGGAGACTCTTCTAAGGTCCATTCACCACATGAGACACCCACTTCCCCACATGGCAGTTCTTAACACTATCAGGTGACACTGGAACACAGTCTTAAATAGTAATTCCACTATTTGATAGAAATAAGGAAATCAAGGCACAGATGAGGGCTCCGCCATTTGAAATGCTTCATTGAAGGTTACTGCTCAAGGGTAGACATTGGCACAATGTAATGCTAGGCCAACTGACAAAGATCTTTACATTACCTGTATTTTGGAATTATTGATGCAACTGTTCTGCTCCATTAGAAGGGATAATTGTTATATGACTGTTATGACTGCATTGAGTCATTTTGGAAGCTATTAGATTCAATTGAATGCTAGATGCATTCTGCTACAAGTAATAGGTTTGCTTGGCACTGAGATTAGTTATCAACAGCAAGTTCTGGTTACTTCAGAAACCATAAAACCAAATATGCATCCTGTTCATATGCCTAAGATAGTTTAAGAAAAGTGTAACTAGAGAATCTGACATTATAATAGACATGTGGCCTTTGGTGGGGATAATGAAATTAGGATTTTAGTTAATTTTATTCCCAGTAGTATATAAGAAACCATCTAATTTGCAAGTGTCACAAACAAGTTGCTATTCTCATCATGCATTACTCATATTGCCTTCCATTCAATAAAATATGAAAGTAAATAATTTTATCTAGGCTGGTGCAATCCTATAATAATTTATGTAAATTTGAAACTTGCATGCAACATTAAACCTAGTCTTAAAGCAATGTAACTCCATTAACGTTTAAAAACTCAGTGATACACACCTCTTCCATATATTATTAATTCTCTATTTATCTATAATTTTGTGGAATAAAATTTATTTCCATCTGGAAATGTTATTATACTTGACTGGTAGTCCAAATGAAAGAAGCTCTTGTGTCTATAGTTGACTATTTTCTCCTTTTCTTGTGTTACTACCTTTTTTTCTGTCCCTATTCCTTTGGTCCAACTCTGACTTTCTCTAGATTTGGAATCTCAGTCTTAAAGTCATCATCCTACATTCTAGGGGTGACCTGAGGCCCTGCCAATTTTGCCAAAAGTATGGAAAAGTATTTAGTTGGTTCAACCAAAATGAATGAATTTAATTCAAGGTGAGGTGTAAAGTACATGCGAATGCAGAGAGATAATTTGCTGATAAGGTAAAAGGTCTCTGATTCCATTTTAATATAAGTCTGGCCTGAATGTTGATCGACAGACAGTTTGGGAACACATTCTTT
>PVIA01007919.1:0-77793 GCA_004024845.1 Tonatia bakeri
CCTTCCCTTCCCTTCCCTTCCCTTCCCTTCCCTTCCCTTCCCTTCCCTTCCCTTCCTTTCCTTTCCTTTCCTTTCTTTTCTTCTCCTTATCCTCCTCCTCCTTCTGTTTAATTCTGTGTTTTGTCTTGTTTTGTTTCTTTTTTCTTTTTTTTCTCTTTTCTTCTATCCTACATCTTAAAAGCTGCTGAGGAGGTGGCAACAAACATAGACTCAGGGGCTGTCAGAGATGGGCTTTAGGGTGGAGCCATACCATACACTTTCCCTTTATGAGAGAGCCATAGAAACACTGTCGTAGTTTCTAGCAGACCAAAAATCTGGGCTCTGGAGACCACTTTTTAGCTTACTAGGAGCTCCACCCTGCTGAATAGAGGCAAAATATCCCAGAGACTTGGGGGGCAAGGGAACATACCCACCAACTTCCCTGAAGTCTGAAAGACCCCTGCCATGAGAGATCCAGAAGTCCCAGCCCTGCCCTCATCCAGATTCTCCCAGAAGCTCTCTCAGAAGCAGTTAGGTCTTTAACTAGTCTAAAACTGACAGCAGGATGGCAGGAAGAGACAGGCAGAGGAGGATTCTGTAGTGATTTGGGTTGCTTGCTCACACACCCCTGGATTTTGGGCTGATAAAACCCAGTTTGGCAGAGCAGCTTGGCCCAAGCCAGGCACACCCAAGCCCAGAGGAATAAATCACAATCTGTGGATCACTTGCAGCTTCAAACAGGCTGCCGAGAACTACATATGGTCAGCACCTGGCATTGGCTTACACCAGCCTCAAACGTAAGAGCTATATCAAAAGGGAGAACCTAGTAGGAACCCTACTCTCCCAAGTCCACCAGAAGCCTTCTCAGAAATAGTTGGGTCTGCGACTACTTTAAGACTGACAGCAAGCCAGTAGGCAAGGACAGGCAGAGACGGAGGCAGATTCTGCAGTGACCTGGGACATTTGCTGACACATCCTGGGCCCAGTACTGATAAAACATAGCTTTTCAGATTGGCTGGGCCCATCCTGGACACAGCCAGCCCAGAAGAATCAGCCACAAGTGTGCATTGTTTGTGCCTTCCAACAGGCTGCAAGTGGTTAGAGTCAGACAACATGTGGCATTGCATTACACCAGCCTCAGACTGCATTAGAGTCATGTACAAAGGGAGAACCAGCAGGTGAGCACTAAACTCTGTTGAGAGGGATTCTTCTTTGTTCTTTTTCACTATTTTCATTATTTTTACTTTTTCATAGCCTTTTATTATTTTTCTATTTTTCTATTTTTTGCTATATTTTTCTTTTGTATCTCTTATTTTATTCTTACCATTGATTACCCTATTGTTCCTTTCTTCTTTCCTTTTCTTATTTTTGTTATTCTTTCCCTCCCTTTCCTGTTTTCTTCTTTCAATTCATTGCTTGTATTAGTTTTCTCCCTTTTACTCTCCCATAATCACTGCTGTCCTTT
This sequence comes from Tonatia bakeri, assembly GCA_004024845.1. Classification (NCBI taxonomy): domain Eukaryota; kingdom Metazoa; phylum Chordata; class Mammalia; order Chiroptera; family Phyllostomidae; genus Tonatia; species Tonatia bakeri. The sequence continues at coordinate 1,445 of PVIA01007919.1, forward strand.
GATCTTTTCTTCCTTTTCATTTATTTTCCCCTTTCTGTCACACTCTATTTTTCTTTCCACTTTTATTATTCTCTGATCTTTTGTCACTAAAATTGCTGTTGTTGTTGAGGAGCAGTTTGCTTGTTTTGTTTTCATTTTTGTGTTGTTTTGCTTTGTTCTGCCAACACCTGTACAATAGTATACAAGATATGGTGGAGGTTGAACCTCTCAGTCAGTAGGTCAAACAGGAGACCCCAGCAATGAACAACAACATTCAGCACCCGAATACAACAGGAGAGTTCACATAACCCACACAAAGGGTATTCCTGGAGCATCGAGATCGGGAGATCAAGGAGTCTGCACCATTGGGTCCCGCAGGACTCTTACCATATAAGGCTACCTCACACTACAGGGAATCAAAGCAGATCTATCTAATACATAGAAACAAATGAACAGAGACAGCTAAAATGAGGAGACAAAGAAACAAGTCCAAAATGAAAGTAAAGGAAGGATCCCCAGAAAAAAAGCTATATGAAATTGATGCAAGCAAATGATCAGATACAGAATTCAAAGTAATGTTTATAAGGATGCTCAAGGGACTTAATGTGAACTATTTCAGCATAAAAAAGGACATAGAAGCTATGCATAAGAACCAGCTGGAAATGAAGAGTACAATATCTAAAATGAAAAATATACTAGAAGGAATTAAAACAGGCTAAATGAAGCTGAGGAATGAATCACTGATTTGGAAGACAAGGTAGAAAAAAATACCTAATCAGAGCAACAAAATAAAAAAAAAGGCTTAATGAGGATAGTCTAAGAGAACTTTGAAACAACATGAAATGCAATAATAGTCACATCATAGAGACATCAGAAGGAGGGGAAAGAGAAAGAGGGATAGAAAGCCTGTTTGATTAGGAAGAGAATCACACAGGTTCAGGAAACACAGAGAGTCCAAATCAAGATGAACTAAAAGAGGCCTACACTAAGACATATCATGATTAAAGTAGCAAAATTTAAAGACACATAAAGAATCTTAAAGGCAGCAAGCGAGAAATAATTAGTTACTTACATGGGAGCTCCAATAAAGCTGTCAGTTGATTTCTCTACAGAAACGCTACAGGCCAGAAGGGACTGGTATGAAATATAAGTAATGAAAGGCTAGGGCCTGCAACCAAGACTAGCAAGAGTCTCATTTAAAATGGAAGATGAAATAAATAGCTTCTCAGACAAAACAAAAACAGCAAAAGGAGTAGATTTCCACCAAAGCAGCATAAAAAGAGATGCTAAAGGGATGGTTTTAAGAAGAAGGTAACATAGAGAAAGGAACCCAGGTATTGATCCAAATGGGAAAAAATGGCAATGGATAAGTACCTATCAATAATAACCCTAAATGTAAATGTATTAAGTGTTCTAACCAAAAGACATAGGGTAGCTGAATGGATAGGAAAATATGACCCACATAATGCTGTCTATAAGAGACATTCCCCTGAGAACAAAAGATCTACACAGGCTGAAAGTGAAAGGATGGAAAAAAATATTCCGTGAAAATGGAAGTGAAAGGAAAGGCGGGGTAGCAATATGTCTCTCTGACAAAATAGACTTCAAAACATAGACCATAATAAGAGACAAAAAAGTCACTATGTAATATTTAAGGGGTCAGTTCAACAAGAGGATATAAACCAGTAAACATATACGCACCTAATATAGGAGCACCTAAATATACAAGGAAATTTTTGGAGGACCTTAAGAGACCTATCTCCATGCAGTCATTATAGGGGATTTTAACATCACACTGTCAATAATGGACAGATCTTCCCAACAACAAAAAAATAACAAAGATATAATGGTAGTAAATGACATGCTAGATCAAAAGGACTTAATTGATATTTATAGATCATTTCAACCCAAGAAGCAATATACATCTTCTTCTCAAATCCACACAGAATATTCTCAAGGAGAGATGACATTATTTTGTGTCCTGCTCAAAGAGAGGACACAAAATAAGCCTTAACAAATTCAAGAAAATTGAAGTTTTATCAAGCATTTTTTGTATCACAATGGCTTGGAACTAGATATCAACCTCCAGAAAAAAAGCTCAAAAACATTTAAAAACTGGAGGCTAAATAACATGTTATTAAATGATGAATGGGTTAACAATGAGATCATGGAAGAAATAAAAAAGTACTTGGAAACTAATGAAATTGAACACACAACAACTCAAAATCTATGGGAGACAGGAAAAGCAATACTGAGAGGAAATTGATAGCATTACAGGCCTACATAAAGAATACAGAAAATTCTCAAGTAAACAACCTGATCCTGCAACTAAAAGAACTAGAAAAAGAATAAAAAACAAAACCCAGAGCAAGTAGAAGGAAGGAAATAATCAAGATCAGACCAGAAATATATGGACCAATACTGTAAAAAATTGCAAAATATTAATGAATTCAGGAGCTGTTTCTTTGAAGAGATAAACAAAATTGACAAATATTTTATCAGACTTATGCAGAAAAAAAGAATGAGGACACAAATAAAATCAGAAACAAAAGTGGAGAAATAATAACAGATACCACAAAAATAAAAAGGATTGTAAAAAGTTACTGTAAACAATTATATGTCAAGAAATTAGACAACCCAGGCAAATGAATACATTTCTAGAAACATTTAATTTTCCAAAATTGAATCAGGAAGAAGCAGAAAACTAGATTAGACCAATAACAACTAGTGAAATTAAAGCATTAATCAAAAAACTCCAGTCACACAAAAGCCCTGGACCAGAAGGCTACATAGGTGATTTTTACCAATCATTAAAAGAAAAATTAACACCTATACTTCTTAAACTATTCCAAAAAATTCAAGAAGAGGGAATACCTCCAAACTTTTTTTATGAATCCAGTATTATACTAATCCCAAAAGCAGGTAAAGATACAACAGAGAAAAAAGTACAGGCCAATGTATCTGATGAACATAGATGCTAAAATCCTGAGCAAAATATCAGCAAACCAGGACTAGCAATACATTAATAAAACATAGACTATGATGAAGTGCAATTTATTCCAGGGATGCAAGGATGGTATCAAATTTGCAAATCAATAAACATGATACATCACAATCAAAATGAAAGACAAAAATCACATTATCATATCAATAAATGAAGAAAAAGCACTTGATAAAATACAGCACCCATTTAGGATAAAAACCCTCACCAAAGTAGGAATAGTGGAAGAAAACCTCAACATAATAAAGGCCATATATGAAAAACTTACTGCCAATGTCGTACTCAATGGGCAAAAACTAAAAGCCTTTCCCTTGAGATCAGGAACAAGAACAGGGTTATCTGCTTTCACCACTCTTTTTCAACATAGTGCTGGAAGTCCTAGCCACAGTGATCAGGCAAGAAGAAGAAATAAGAGGTATCCAAATTGGAAAAGAAGAAGTAAAGTTGTCATTATTTGCCAATAATATGATGTTGCACAGAGAAAACCCAATAGACTCCACCAAAAAGCTACTCAACCTAATAAATGAGTTTAGCAAAGTAGCAGGATATAAAGTCAATATTCAGACCTCAATGGCATTGTTATATAGCAACAATAAACTATCAGAAAGAGAAATTAAGAAAATGATTCTGTTTGCTATTTCAACAACAACAACAACAAAAAATAAAATGCCTAAGAATATATTTAACCAAGGAGGTAAAAAAACTGTACTTGGAAAATTTTAGGACACCAAGGAAAGAAATTGAGGAAGATACAAATAAATGGAAGCATATATCTTATTAATGGATTGGAAGTGTTAACATCATTAAAATGGCCACAGTACCCAAAGCAACCTTTAGACTCAATGCAACTGCTATTAAGACATAATGGTACACTTCACAGATCTAGAACAAATATTTTAAAAATGTATATGGATTCAAAAAAGACCCCCAGTAGCCTCAGCATCTTGAGAAAGAACAAATTTGGAAGGATCACAATACCTGTCATTAAACTATACTTCAAGGCACTGTAGTCAAAACAGTCTGGTACTGGTGTAAGAACAGACACATAGACCAATGGAACACAATAGAGATTCTAGAAATAAGTCCATACCTTTATGGTCAATTAATATTTGACAAAGGAGGCAAGAGTATACAATGAAGTATGGACAGTCTCTTCAATAAATGGTGTTGGGAGCACTAGACTGGTGCATGCAGAAAAAAAAAAAATTCAGACCACTATCTTCATACACCAGAATAAGCTCAAAATGGATAAAAGACTTAAATATATGTTGAGACACCATATAAATACTAGTGAAGAACATAGTAAAATTTCAGATATCTCATGTAGTAGTATTTTTGCAAATATATCTTCTAGGGTAAGGGAATAAGGGAAAAATAAACAAATGGGACTACATCAAATTGAAACACTTCTTCATGGCTAAAGAAACCATCATCAAAATGAAAAGGGAACTGTATGGAAGAACATATTTGTCAACAATATGTCAATCAAGAATTTAATCTCCAAAATATATAAAAAGTTTATACCACTCAACACCAAGAACAAATAACCCAGTTAACAAATGGGCAAAGGGCCTGAGTAGACACTTCTCCGAGGAAGACATATGAAAAGATGCTCAACAACACTAGCCATCAGAGAGATGAAAAGTAAAACCACAATGAGATATCACCTTACACCTCTCAGACTAGCTATCATTAATAAATCAACAAACAATGGGTGCTGACGGGGATGTGAAAAAAAGGAAACCTCAGTGCCCTCTTGATGGGAATGCAGGCTGGTGCAACCACTGTGGAAAACAATGTGGGATTTCCTCAAAAATCTAAAAATGAAGCTGCTTTTTGACCCAATGATTCCAGTGTTGAGAGTATACCCTAAGAATCTTGTAACACCAATTGAAAATAATTTATGCACCCTTATGTTCATAGCAGCAGTATTTATGATAGCCAAGATTTGGATACAGCCTACATGCCCATCAGTAGATGAGTGTATTGAAAAAAAAAAAAAAAAAGACCTGTAGTACATACAAAATAGAATACTGCATGGCATAAAGAAAGAAGAAATTCCTACCTTTACGACAGCATGGATAGAACTGGAGAGCATTATGCTAAATGAAATAAGCTAGTAGATGAAATAAAAATACCATATGATCTCACTTAGAAAGGAATCCAATGAACAAAATAGGACCAGAGGCGTAGAATCATTGAACAGACTGACAGCTGTAAGTAGAGGGTGGGGTGGGAACTAATAGCAAGAAGGTGAAGGAATTAGTAAAAGAACATGTATGAAGGACAATGGTGAGGGGACTGATTATGGAAGTAGAGGGTGAGCTGGGTGGAGAGGAGCAAAATGAGAAAAAGTGGATAACTGTAATGGCATAAACAATACAATAAAACAATAAGTAAATAATTAAACTCTGCCCTCTTGCTGCATGACATTACAGACATTCTCACTAGTTTTGAAGGATGAAACAACAGAGAAGAGAAACTTCAGACAGAAGCAATAGGACATGCTAAACCTGAGTCAGGGAACAGCTGGGTAGGTTGCAGGAAATAGCAGCAAGTTCTTCAAAAATGCTGGAACACAGTGACATGGTGGGAAGTACCTCAGAGTCTGCAGAGATGAGGACAGGTCCTGTCAAGAAGGCTCTGGTATTTCTGAGTCTGCCAGTGCTTCTACATATAATAATCAAATATTTGTTGAAATGAGGTAAAAACAGCTATGATATGCAGTTTAAATTTTATTTGGGGCAATACAGTAATAATTTTTAAAAAAATTAGGAGTATCGGGGAATTTGGTAGTTTGGGTAAGTAAATGAAGAAATGACAAGGATGAGAATCAGTGCCCCAACACTGCTCCAGGGATCCCCTGAAGGAACTCCAAGGGAACAGCCACTCACTGGAACACATGAGCACACTGACCCAGCACCCCACCCCACCCCCACTGTTGTGGAGCAGACAAGCCTTTGCACGGACAATGGAAATGAAAAGTGGGAGCACAATAAAAGATACTTGGGTAATAAAAATGAATTGGATGTGTGGAGTGCTTGAATTTCTTTGTTTATAGCTAGTGATAGAAGTACTGAAAATTACTTATCGTTTTTCTTTAAATTTTATTTGAGTGACTGTAGTATCCATTCTTAGGTTAACACTAGCAAACCATAGGAAACAGATAACAATTCTTTAAAAATTAAAAAAACATTTTTTCACTTGTTATTTACTGAAAGCCTAATAAACACAAAGTTTGTTGCTCTATCCATATATGTCACTTGAATCCATTGCACACTTCATTTCCTTCATGAAAATTCTTAATCTACCATGATATCCCCCTGGCTGCTCCTACTGTCCTTTCCACATCTAGACATCTGCTGCATTCAAACATACTACTTAATACTTGACCATATATTGTTTTCTAATTGTTTTGTTTCTTGCTATCATAATGTACCTCACACTTATAATTTTGAAGAGGGAAAACTCCTCTTCAAAGTTTGGAGGTGTTTAAACATAAGAGGGGGTAATAGAAGGAAATGAATAAAATTAAATTTCATCATTTAAGTTTTACCAAAAGACTCTCTCCTAAGAAAAATCTTTAATGTTTCATATTTAGTATTTTCAGCCAAGTGATTTTGGAAATGTCTGTATATAAAAATTGATGTGTTAGAAAAGACAGTAAATGTCTTGCCATCTTAGCATTAGAATGATTAAAAGTCACCGTTCTGTTTTTTGGGGGGGCATTTAATTTTTTCATTTCAAAAGTTTATTGCAAGTTCATAAGATTTCATGTTTCTCAGTTTCTATTTCCAATGTGTGGATGTTATTTCTATATTTGTAAAAAATGTGTCTGCAGTTTGCACATTTCTAAGATGATCTGCAGGTGTGAAGTTTCTGTTCAGATATTTAAGTAACTTGATTTTTTTTAATCTTATCTTTACATTAAAAATTTTAATGTGCTAGGAACCAATTTATTGTTTAGAAATCATGTTTGATTTTTAATGGCTCATTTTTATGAAAAGTAAATTAAAATTGTTTATAAAAAGCCTTGCTAATAAAAATTCATTGCTGTTCTTTATGCCATGTTTTGGGACCTTTAACAAGATGAAGAGACTATAAACCAGGTGTCACCACAAATTTGGTGAGAAAGAAAAGAGGACTGTATTTTTCAGCCTTTACTGAGAGTTCTTGGAAGAATAATTTTGGAGCAGGCAGAGGTAATATTTGCTCTAAAATGACTCTACACTTGAACTCTGTGCAGTGTTACTCCAGATTTAGGATTCATCAATAGATCTTGGACAAAAGATCATATGACTGCAACATCTGTCACACCAGAGTCAGTGCAGCTGACCTCCTCTTAAGCATGGTCTTCCTTCCTCACTACTCGCTGCCTGTGCTCTCCTAAAACCGAGGTACAATGAACACACATAGACCAAAACAATTTGGTCAAGAATATTTAAGTAGCTCTGCAACTCCACTAAACTAAGTTCAAGGCAGAGTTATACACAAATTTTGATTTTGTGCCCAGAATCACTCAGTTAACTGCTTTATCAGTCCAATGCAGTTGGACTGATAAAGCAGAGGCAGAAATCAAGACAGCAGGAAAGAAACTGGGAGTTAGATAATACAACTCAGTTTAGACACAGTCATGTTGACTTATGGTATTGACCTTTCTGATCTCTGCTTCCTTATCCTGAAAACTGGCCAGCCACTACATTTCAGGAAAGAAGTCACAACCAAAAATCATTGGCAAATGTTCATAATCTATTTATAAGCAATGAAAAAAGCCACTTCATGGACTTCATCTTTAATGAGACTTCTTTGTGTTTTTGGCAATTCTTTTGTTTGAAGGTGAACTCCTTGAGAACTGATCTCCTGAGGCTCAGTTTGTAATCATCCATAAAACCAGAATTTTTGCCTCATGTGTAAAATAGTAAAATTATAGAACCTCACAAAGATGCCAAAACTGTCAATCACCACTATATTCTTGAAATTTAACTACATTCCTGTCTAATGATAATTGCGCTGGTTAATTTTACATGTCAATTTGGCAAGGCTGTGAAACAAGGTTTTTGGTTAAACATTAGTCTGTTACTGTTACTGTGAAGATGTTATTGTAAAGGTATTTTTTATTCTTTAAAAATTTATTTATTTTTAGAGAGAGGGAAAGGGAGGGAGAAGGAGGGGGAGAGAAACATTCATACAAGAGTGAAACATCAATTGGTTGCCTTGTGCACGCATCCTGACCTGGGACAGAACCCACAACCCAGGCGTGTGCCCTGACTGGTAATTGAACATTCAACTCCTTGCTTTTCGGGAAGATGCCTAACCAAGTGAGCCATACCACTCAGGGCATGAAGGTATTTTTTAGATGAGATTAACATTTAAATCAGTGGACTTTTCAGTAAAGTAGATTACTCTCTGTAATGTAATCAGCTGAAGATCTTAAAAGACAGATCCCTAAGGATGAGGGAATTCTACCTCCAACTGTCATCAGATTCTAACTGCAACATCAGCTCTTTTCTGGGTCTCCAGTCTTTCTACTCTATAGATTTTGGTTTGGCCAGCCCCCACAATTGCATAAGTCAATTCCTTAAAATCTCATGTCAATCGCTTAAATTTCCCCCTTCTCTCTCTCTCTCTCTCTAGATATGCATATGTAAATGTCTATATCTATGCAGATCTATGTATCTATGTCTACATCTCTACCTCTATACGTCTTCATATCTATGCATACACAGATGAGAGGTTATTAAGAAAGAGCGTGTATATAAAGGGATGGGAAAAAGTAGGTTTACAGTTGCATTATGACATTCTTTCAAGTTAATAAAGCTATTGTAATTATCATAACCTGCATGTCTTTTCTATTCAAACAACTGTAAACATTTTGCCCACCCCAGTATATATGCTCTCTAATTATTGGCTCTGTTTCTCTGGAAAACCCTGCCTAATATAACTATTTGACTATTTCTTCTTTTTAAAAGATTTTATTTATTTATTTTTTAGAGAGGGAAGTGGGGGGAAGGAGAGAGAGAGAAACATCAATGTGCAGTTGCTGGGGTCCATGGCCTGCAACCCAGGCATGTGCCCTGACTGGGAATCGAACCTGCGATGCCTGGTTCGCAGCCCACGCTCAATCCACTGAGCTACACCAGCAAGGGCACTATTTGACTATTTCTCAAATATTTTCAAGTGATCAGGAGTGTTTTGAGAGTGGCCTCTACAACAGTGCAATTTTAGGATGGATTCCTACCTCAAAAAGTTATTGTGATTCTGAGCAAGTTACTTAGAACTTTCTGAGCCTATATCCTCACCTATGAAACAGGTATAATACCAACTACTTAGATAAAATGTGTTGAAAATTCTAGATGATATGTATGAAATACCTACAACATAGATAGTTCTCAGTAAGTGGTTGTCACAATTTTTCTTTAATGAACTAAATGTGAATAAATCTAACTATTAACAGTACCAGTAGCTAATGGTATAGCTATTCTCAACTTCACAAACAAACTCATCTTTCTTGGCTAGAAATTGACTGTGTACTATATGTTTTAGGATTACCTTTTATTGCAATGTCATCATCAGGTCACAAAGAGATTTCTCTAGAATTGAGTTAGTTTTGTTTTCTCTGAGGCAGTAAAGGGAGACTGCTCAGCAATATGTGTTGATGGCTAGTTAAGGCAATAGCTGGTTAGCAGAACCACAACTGCTTGAGCAAGAAATTGAGAGATAATGCTGTGAACTGCTGGTAAGCCCATGGAACTTGACCTAGACACTAGTAGTGGAGGAATTCAAAGGAGAGTCTTTCTAAAGATAGGTTCATCACCATTAATCAATTCCCAAATGAATCAGATTTTGAAAAAGTAATAATCACTAACCTTAATTCGTATTGTGGCATAATATTTTATATGTGAAGGCTCACATTTTTTCTAAAGATCATAACTATTGAGTAGATGGCTGTTTTCTAAATGTAAGCATTAGATATTTGAAAAGCATATAAGCATTATGTCTGATATTTTTTATATGAAGTAGTAAGTTATTTAAAATACTTTTTAAAAGAATGAAAAGGCTAACTTCCAGCCAAGATGGAGGCATAGGTAGACACACTGTGCCTCCTTGCACAACCAAAAGAAGGACAACAATTTAAAAACAAAAACAACCGGAACTGACAGAAAACTGATCTGTATGGAAGTCCGACAACCAAGGAGTTAAAGAAGACACATTCATCCAGACCAGTAGGAGAGGCAGAGACAAGCAGCTGGGCAGAGAGGATGTGAGGCAAGGTGGTGACTGGAGTACTGGGATGGGCACGGCAGCAGCGGGCAGACCAGGCCAGGCAGTGGATTGTGGACTGGGGGGGGGAGGTCCCACATCTGCATGCAGATAAACCAGGAGAAACAGCTGGAGAGCGGGAGAGACTGCACAACCCTGGGCCCCAGCATAGGGAAAGAAAGCCTCAAACCACTGATTGAAAACACCAGTTGGGACTGAGACAGCAGGAGAAACTTTCGGCTTCACAGGAGAATTCACTGGAGAGACGCACAGGGTCCTATAATGTACACAAACCCACCCACGTGGGAATCAGCGCCAGAATGGCCAAATTTGCTTGTGGGAAGTGGGGGAAGTTACTGAAAGGCTGCCAAGAGCTGAGCAATCGGCATTGTTCCCTCTCAGAACCCTCTCCCACATATGGCACCACACAATGCAGCCAGGTGGTTGCCCCACCCTGGTGAATACCTAAGGCTCCACTCCTCACTATGTAATAGGTACCTCAAGACCAAAAAAAAAAGGGGGGGGGGCCCAAATAGAAGAACAGACCAAAGCTCCAGAAAAAAATACAACTAAGCAATGAAGAGATAGCCAACCTATCAGATGCACAGTTCAAAACACTGGTAATCAAGATGCTCACAGAATTGGTTGAATTTGGTTGCAAATTAGATTAAAAAATGAAGGCTACACTAAGTGAAATAAAGGAAAATGTACAGGGAACCAAGAGTGAAAGGAAGGAAACCGTGAATCAAATCAATAGTATGGACCAGAAGGAAGAAAGAAACATCCAACCAGAAAAGAATGAATAAACACAAATTCAAAAAAATGAGGGGAGGCTTAGGAACCTTCAGGACATCTTTACATTCCAACATCTGAATATAGGGGTACCAGAAGGAGAAGAAGAAGAGTAACAAGTGGAAAAGTTATTTGAACAAATAATAAAGGAGAACCTCCCCAATCTGGCAAAGGAAATAGACTTCCAGAAGTCCAGGAAGCTCAGAGAGCCCCAAAGAAGTTGGACCCAAGGAGGAACACACCAAGGTACATCATAATTACATTATGCAAGATTAAAATTAAGGAGAGAAACGTAGAAGCAGCAAGAGAAAAAGAGACAGTTACCTTCAAAGGAGTTCCCATCAGACTGTCAGCTGATTTCTCAGAAGAGACTTTACAGGCAAGAAGGGGCTGGAAAGAAGTATTCCAAGTCATGAAAGGCAAGGACCTACATCCCAGATTGCTCTATGCAGCAAAGCTTTCATTTAGAATGGAAGGGCAGATGAAGTGCTTCCTAGATAAGGTCAAGTTAAGGGAGTTCATCATCAGCAAGTCCTTATATGAAATGTTGAAGGGACTCACCTAAGAAAAAGAAGATAAAAAATATGAACAGTAAAATGAGAGCAAACTCATAATCACTAACAACCACACCGAAAACAAAAACAAAAGCAAACTAAGCAAACAACTAGAACAGGAACAGAACCACAGAAATGGAGATCACATGGAGGGTTATCAACAGAGGAGTGGGAGGGGGAGAGAGTGGAAAAAGGTACAGAGAATATGTAGCATAGATGGTAGGTAGAAAGGGGGGAGGATAAGAATAGTATAGGAAATGTAGAAGCCAAAGAACTTATATCTATGACCCATGCATATGAACTAAAGCGGGGGAATGTGGGTGGGAGGGGGTGCGCAGGGTGAAGGGGAGTGAAGGGGGGAAAATGAGAAAACTGTAATAGCATAATCAATAAAATATATTTGAAAAATATATTTTTAAAAATAAAAACATAATTTATTAGGAATTTGAATGCTTACATTTTATATTTAATGCAATATTATGATGAGTTTAGTAATCCAGTGTTAGCTCACTAAGTTTGTGCAGTAAAAACTTTTATAGCTTTTACAGATATTTTTGTGTTTGTGGTTCTTGGTCCCAAACTACGTCAGACAGGACAACTGGACTTTGCATTTATTAATCAGTAGATAAATTCATTGTTTTCAGGAATACACTCAAGAATAGCTTTCAAGGATTATTTTGTCACATCTTTTAAAAACACATTTCAAATTAATAACACATTATTGCATACAGCATAAATGAGACTGTGTTTAAGAATTAAGATAGGCAGATGTGACTTTAAAATGAGAAGGAGATATGACTTCTGGCCAAGATAGAGCTATAGGTAGATCCACTTTGCCTCCTCACACAACCAAAAGAAGGACAACAAATTCAAAAACAAAAAATAACCAGAACTGCCAGAAAATCGAACTGTATGTAAATCGGACAACCAAGGAGTTAAAGAAGCAACATTCATCCAGACCGGTATGAGGGGCGGAGATGGGAGGCCAGGGCAGAGAGAACTCACAGTAAGGTGGTGGCTATAGGACTAAGGCAGGTGAGGTAGTGGCTTGAGGAGTGGGTGGTCCCACATTTACATGTGGATAAACCAGGAGGAACAACTGGGAAACGAGACAGACTTTGCAACCCAGGATTCAAACACAAGGAAACAAAGCTTCAACACTTCTAACTGAAAAAACCTGTGGGGGTTGAGGCAGCAGGAAAAACTCCCAGCCTCACAGGAGAGTTCATTGGAGAGACCCACAGGGTCCTTGAACATACACAAACCCACCCACCTGGGAATCAGCACTAGAAGCCAAATTTACTTGTGGGAAGCAGAGGAAGTGACTGAAAGGCAGCCAAGAGCTGAGCAATTGGCATTGTTCCCTCTCAGAACCCTCTCCCACGTGTGGCTCCACAATGCAGCCGGGTGGTTGCCCCACCCTGGTGAATACCTGAGACTCCATCCCTTATTACAAAATAGGTGTGCCAAGACAAAAAAAATATGACCCAAATGAAAGAATAGATCAAAGCTCCAGAAAAATACAATCAAGCCATGAAGAGATAGCCAACCTATCAGATGCACAGTTGAAAACACTGGTAATCAGGATGTTCACAGAATTGATTCAGTATGGTCACAAAATAGAGGGAAAAGTGAAAGCTATGAAAAGTGAAATAAAGGAAAATGTACAGGGAACCAAGAGTGAAGGGAAGGAAACTGGGACTCAAATGAACAATTTGGAGCAGAAGGAAGAAATAAACATTCTACCAGAACAGAATGAATAAACACAAATTCAACAAAATGAGGAGAGGCTTAGGGACATCCAGGATGACTTGAAACATTTTAACATTGGAATCACAGGGGTGCCAGAAGGAGAAAAGGAAGACCAAGAAATTGAAAACTTATTTGAAAATATAATGAAGGACAACTTGCCTAATCTCAAAAAGGAAATAGATTTCCAGGAAGTCCAGGAAGCTCAGAGAGTCCCAAAGAAGTTGGATCCAAGAAAGCACACACCAAGGCACATCATAATTACATTACCCAAGATTAAAGAGAAGGAGAGAACCTTAAAAGCAGTGAAAGAAAAAGAGACAGTTACCTACAAAGGAGCTCCCATAAGACTATCAGCTGATTTCTCAAAACAAACCTTACAGTCAAGAAGGGGCTGGAAAGAAGTATTTGAAGTCATGAAAGGCAAGGACCTACCTTGGACCTACATCCAAGATTACTCTATCCAGCAAAGAACTAAATCTTTCATTTAGAATGGAAAGGCAGATAAAGTGCTTCCCAGATAAGGTCAAGTGAAAGGAGTTCATCATCAATAAGCCCTTATTATATGAAATGTTAAGTGACTTATCTAAGAAAAAGAAGATAAAAATATGAACAGTAAAATGACAGCATACTCACAACTATCAACAACTGAACCTAAAAAAAAAACAAAACAAAAATGAACTAAGCATGCAACTAGAACAGGAACAGAATCACAGAAATAGAGATCACATAGAGGGTTAGGGTTATCAGTAGGGAAGGAGAGGGCAGAGAATGGAGGAAAGGATACAGGGAATAAGAAGCATAAATGGTAGGTACAAAATAGACAGGGAGTGATTAAGAATAGTATTGGAAATGGAGAAGCCAAAGAACTTATGCATATGACCCATGGACATGAACTAAGGGAGTAGGGGAATGATGGGTGCAGGATGAGTACAGAGCATAGGGGAATAAGGGGGAGAAAAAAATGTGACAACTGGAATAGTGTAATTAATTATATATGTACAAATAAAAATGAAATGAGAAAGAGAGTCAGGAAGAATGAAATATCTCATCAAAGAATTATTTGGGTACACTGTGTGGACATAGCCAGAGAGTTATCTACCATGCATGCTGTATTGAAAATTATTAGCGAGAACCTATTAGAAGTCTGGCTCTGTGCCAGGTATCATTCCTCAAGCAGCAGAAGCTGGTCATGAGCATTTGGCTGATAGCCTGTGGCAGTTTAAATAATCAAACAAGAATAGACATCACCAGAGACTCTCTGTCTATCTCCATACAAACCTAGAATGTTGACTACAGCACCACTGACAAGATGTTTGCTGAAATCAAAAAGTAAGCATAGGAATATCAACCAGGACTTGTCTGAAATGCTTTGGAAACAATGCATGGGTGAGTGTATAATTTAGAGAATTTTAATAATATTTTACTTGGGGACAAAAGTAAGTGATAAAAGCTTATAGATAGCTACTACATATATTTCTTAAGTCTATCACTTCTAGGGGAAAATTGTGAGAAATTACATGTCTTTGCTTTGGTCTTCAAAAATAACTAGAAACTTTTCCATAAATGCCTTTTAACATCCATCACTGGCAGAGCTTATTCAACTTTCACACTTATCATTTTATCTCCTTCCTGTTTATTTTATCATTTAGCACTACTTTTTTAGGGACTTTTTTTTTTGATTTGTCAACAACATGGGATAAGTATTTTTTCTTTGTGACCCTGTGAGAAAGTTCATAAGTTCAGGATATAGGTATCTAGCCACAAGAATAAAAACCTCATTCTCTAGATTGACCTTGAGCAATCAATTTAATAGTGTTTCTTTCCATAACCTTATGATTATTCAGGAACAAAATTATCTTTCTTTGCTTAAATGGGTAATGCATTTGACAATGTTGGCTTTGCTCTTCCTGTCATTTGAAGCCCATGTTATCTGCTTATTCGTGGGAGCTGTCTTAGCAGTTAGTTCTCATTTTAAAGAAAAAGAAAGAAATTGTGCAGTAATATTTCATTTTGTCATCACAGATAACAGATCATGAGTTCTTAAAGATGTTCATTTAAAAATAATGCTGAAGAGCAAAAGCAAACTTAATTAATGATTTTCAGAATTTCTAGTTCTTGCTTCTATATGGATTTAGAAAAAATATATTCTACCAAATAAATATTTTATATCGATATTGTAGACCATCTTCAGATTTTATTAAAATTCAAATATATAAAAAGTTAGACTCAATTTTTTGAAATTCACTTCTGTAACCTATGCTCTCTGTTTCATTATGCTCTATAAGGTACTAACTTTACATTTACTTTCCAGATCTGCTGTTTACTCTATGAACACACTTGATTTGAAAGCCCCCTCCTCATATTTCTTGTGTTCCAGTTTCTAGTTGGAAAAGAGGATGTGCCAGTAGGAGTTTTAATGAGATGAACACAGATCACTGCAGAATGAAGTATAGTAAGGTGTTTAAAAACAAGGATTTTGGATAATTAGGACTGTGTTTGTGACTAGAATCTGCTAAATATGAAGAATGGGGCCTGGATAAAATTGTAGCTTAGCCTCTCCAAAACTATTTACTTGTCTGTAAAATTAACTAACAACCACATTGAGTTATCATAAAAGTATATGAAATAGGAGAGGGTAATTAACACATATTCTAGATCTCAGGACTCCACTAACATTGATGACCTTTTATTATTGCATGAATAAGAGCTGACAAACTTATTTTCATTAATTATAACTCTCTTTTTAGCATAAAACTTTCTTTGAGCTGAAAAGAAAGCCTGAGTCCAGTCTGTTATGTTTCTTAGAATTTGGTGGAGTATCTGGTGGGCAGCTGGAAATGCAGTTTCGGATTATTGGCGATTAATCTTACCTAGACATTGCTTCTGGAATAATCAGTCATTGTTTAGTAATTGAAACTATGCATATGAATGAAATCACTTAGTAAAATGCAGAGAGAAGAGAGGAGAGGAGGGGAGGGGAGGGAAGAGGAGGGGAGAGGAGAGAGGAAGACAGGAGAGGAGGAGGAGAGGAGGAGGAGATGAAAGGAGGAAAGTCCACAGGGAACGCATGTAGAAGATAAGAAAAAAGTATCTTTTCCCTTCAAACAAGAGGGATGGGACTATGGATTGGGTATAGATACAACCAAAATTTTACCTATGAAGTGGATAATGAATTGACACATTTAATAATCTCTACTTTCCCTAATGTAGATTTTGAGATAAATAATTGGAAATCAGGAAATAGTAAAAGTAAAGACATTAAATGGACCAGATTCAGTGATGCATATAATTCATACAAACATAGAAGTCAGAGTTAGAAAGAGACATGGGGTCAATCAGAAAGGATCTTAGCTGTTATAATAAAATTTCTCTTTCCTCAGTAATGGAAATGACAAGGTTAGAATGAAAGCTTCAGAATCTGAAATTGATTGTGGAGTGCAGGATTGTGGAGTGCAGGATAGGGGGAGAAACTGAAGTCATGAAAATAGTTGGCAAGCTATTATAATTGTGTGTTATGGGTGCTACTTGTTGGGTGGGATATATTCCCAATGGTCTGTTCTGGTCTTGCCTTGGTCACTCCATCACCTTGGACCCCATCAACTAACCCTTTCTAAACATGGCTGGAAACTCTTCATCTTTGACGTTTCAACTCAAGGATTACTTTTTCATGGTAGCTCTCCTTGATAGCTGGTCTGACCTTAATGCCTTCCTCAATATTTCAAGAGCACATTATCAAGACACTCATCGCACAGGTTCATCTACTTGCCTTTCTCCCCAACTGAACTGCACACTCCCTAAAGATGGAAACCATGCCTTCTTATGTCCTGGCATTTAGTGCATAACCTGGAACATTGTCAAATTTCAATGATACTGAATGAAGGAAGGAATGAATGAATACAGGAGCTAACTAAATACTATTAATATAAATTTAAAAATCACAAATGAAACATGGACATAACATATGTAATAGCAAATTTTATAAAAATGGGTCTTCTAATAAAAGGAAAGGTAATTTTCATGGTGAGGGAGAATAAATTCTTCTTCAGCCACTGTAGCCACGATTTGCATTCAAACAATAAGTGTGCTTCTCACAATTGCTTCCAAGTTATTCTGTGAGGCACTTAACAGATGCGTTAAGACTTTCCCTGTCAGCTGAGAGCCAAGGGGTGAGAAAGAAATGAAAATGTTTTACTTTTAATGTGCTCTCGAACAAGCTTTTCTGTTATATAAATGAATTAGTCTGACCTTCCCTGCAAGTAGCAATGTTTTACAGTACTTAAAACACACACATACACACAGAGAAAGCATTGCTTTTTCTATGATGAGGCTATGCCTGTAGTCACACCACATCAATGACTTGACAAAATTGGTGTGCTAATAACTTGTCAGAGCTTAGATATAGTCTGCCAAAGACAATTAGGTATAAAAATCTTGTGCCTTTTCTCTAAGCCTAAAAAAGAAATTAGACCTCCTAACTCTAAAAGTGTAATTTATTTAGCATTCTTCTACATCAGTGTTTTCCAAACCTTTTTAACAAACCCATGTAATCATGGCATAGTCACTATACACACATGTATACCCAAAGTTTCATGAATTTTCTTCCTTCACTTCTTCACTTCACTGTTCTATTCTATTAATTTTTATAATGTCCACTCCAACCATAAGTTGATTTTTTTAAACATTAATGATCTCAGTCACAGTTTGAGAAACATTTTTGATAATTGCCCACTGCTATAAAATGGTAAAAGGAGTAAAATTATAATTTGCAGAGTAACTTCTGCTGTTTCATCATTATATGTTTTTATATTTCTCCCTAATTTAATCCAGATGACCAACTGAGTCAAATTTCAGACTTGTTTTATCTGCCAACTTTTTGTTTTGTACGTTGAGAGGGGTGATGGGTAGAAGAGAAGAACCACAGACCATGTGAGCTTTGTGTTAGGATAAAAGGTAAATATGGAGAAGTATAAAAGGTAAATGAAACTTTAATATCATCTAGCTTAACATTCTTCAAACTTTACCATAATTTTTGATTCATACATGCATCCATTCAGCAAATATTTGGTAGCACTTACTATCTGTCAGATTCCATGCTAAGCAACTGGAGATTCAAAGATGAAACACAAGTTTCTACCATAATCATTTTATAATCAAAGAAGGAGAGAAATGTGGAGGAAAATTATGAAGCAATTATTTTGAAAATCAACCTATTTTCTAGGTCTCAGTTTCCCTATCTGAGTTAAACTGAGATCTCAGTTCCAATAACTATTATAAAAATGTTATAGTGATACTTAAGGCCTATTTAATAGGAAAAAAATTCCTAGGTCCAGATATTGCACTATTGGACAGAAAGTTGATTTGAACTTAAATTATTCTTTTTCCTGAACTAGTCAAGGTTTCCTCCAAACCATTCTTTCCATCTTCATTTCAGTCCCTCACCTCTTTACAGGGACCATTAGAGGTTGTTCATAGTAACTTTCTGTGTGTATTAGAATGCGATCCCTTATTAAATCCATTCCACTACTCTTAGTGCGTATAGTGCTATACACTTGGACTAGGACTTATCTCATTTCTTCATTGTTAAATAATAGTAATGAGTAAAAGGCTTAAGAAAGACAATGTAGATAACTTTAAGTGTAATTCAGTACATGTGTGCTCTCTTCCTGTGGATAGTTGAAGAAAAAGATATTTTTTATCTGATATCATTTGCTAATAGTGATATAAAAATACATATTGTAGGAAAGAAATCCAAAAGCATGAATAGCCCTTAATTATTTTTATCAAAAAATGTATAAATAGACCTCTTGCTGAGGAAAGAGTTACGTTTTACCTTATAAGTCATTTTAATGACTCATGTTTGAACTGAAATGTGAGATATCTAAACTAGTGACTAAAAATACACAGAAAGTTCCTACCAGAATAGGAGAACTTAGGGAAAAGAAGAACAAATATAAAGCATGGTCTGATTCTGAACTCAAAACCAGCCAAAACAACTATTTGAGATTCTCAATAACAATTGTCCACTTTGTGTTCCTTTGATATCTGCCCCTCGGGCTCTGCTCTGAGGCTGCTGTGCCCAAAAGGACAGGCAGGTCTACTGGTTTGTACTGTTCTCAAACCCTGTGATCCTCAATAGGCCATACTACCATTGTCATCCCCAGGTTCCTCTTTCATTGAGTGTGAGGTTTTTAAGCCTATCTCACAAGATTATATTGATGATGACATGAGAGAATGGTGTGCAGTATGAACTTAAATAGTGGCTGCATTAAATTTAAATCTAAATTTGTTTTTTCTATTGTCTCTTCATTGACTATGTCAACCAGTCCCAAGACTTCATGTATTATCTTTATATAAAATATTATCAAATCTTTTCCCTATAGCCCTAAATTTTCTTCTCACTTACATGGCTTGCTGAATATTTCTCATGGATAGAATGCCCTCACTTCTAATTCAGCATCTTTAAATAATTATATTACCCCCAAACCAGCTTTATGTCCCATAGTCTCTTTTCCTCTAAATGATAGAATTATCCTGCTCAGTTATCTAAGGTAAAAATATTGGTGTCACCTTCAATTGCATCCCTCCATTCATTCATCCACACCTACTGCTTTTTGCGGGGAGGCTTAAAAAATTGACATTTATTTCTCAGAGTTCTGGAAGCCAGAAGTCCAAGTTCTAAGAGCTGGTAGATCCTGTGTCTGGAGAGAGCCATGTCCTGATTTGCGAATGGAAAATGCTGATTGGAATGAGTAGTTCCATAGAAGGGAATTTGACAGTTAAAGCTCTTAGGTTTTTGTTTGTTTGTTTTGTTTTGCTTATATTACTACAGATGTCTCACTTTTCCCCCTTCTCCTCCTTCCACTCAGCCAGCTCCCCACTTACATAGTCAATCCCACACCATGTCCATATCCATGGGTCCTTCATATATATTCTTGGACTAATTCCTTCACCCTGTTTTAACTAGTCCCCATTCCACACACATATTACAGAGCTCAGTCTATTCCATGATTAAATGTCTCTGGTTATAATTTGCTCATTAGTTTATTTTGTTCATTATATCACTCTTAAAAGTGAGATCATATGATAGTTCTCTTTCACTGACTGACTTATATCACTTAGCATAATACTCTCCAGTTCCATCCATGCTGTTATAAAAGGCAGGAATTCCTCCTGTCTGTGTGCTGCATAGTATTCCATTGTGTAAATGTGCCATGGTATTTTAAGGCATTTATCTATTGACAGGCACTTAGGCTGTTTCCAAATCTTGGCTATTATAAATAGTGCTTCTGTGAACATAGGGGTGAATAAATTATTTTGAATTGGTGTTTCAGGATTCTTAGGGTTTATTCCCTTCAGTAAAATCATGGGGTCAAAAGGCAGTTCCACTTTAGGTTTGTTTGTTTGTTTTTTCATTTTATTTTATATTTTTGTTGTTGTTCAAGTACAGTTGTCTTCATTTTCCCCACATATCACTTCACCTTGCCAATTCCCACCTCCCACTCTGGATTGTAACCCCCTTTGGCTTTATCCATGGGTCCGTATACATGTTCCTAGAAGACTGTTCCCCTTCTTTCCCACATCATCCCCCTCCCCTCTACCCTTTCATTACTGTCATTTGTTCTTTATTTCCATGTCTCTGGTTATATTTTGATTGCTGGTTTGTTTTGTTGATTAGGTTCCACTTATAGGTGAGATCATATGGTATTTGTCTTTCACTGCCTTGCTTATTTCACCTAGAATAATGCTCTCCAGATCCACCCATGTTGTTGGGAAGGGTAAGAGCTCCTTTTTTTCTGTTGCATACTATTCCATTGTGTAATGTACCATAACTTTTTGATCCACTCATTTACTGGTGGGCACTTAGGTTGATTCCATCACTAGGCTATTGTAAATTCTGCTTTATGAACATTGGAGTGCATAGGTTCTTTTGGGTTGGTGTTTCAGGGTTCTTAGGGTATAATCACAGCAATGGAATTGCAGGGGCAAAAAGCAGTTCCACTTTTAGGTTTCTGAGGAAATTCCATACTGTTTTCCACAGTGGCTCCACCAGTCTGCATTCATACCAGTAATGCGCTAGGTTTTCCTTTTCTCCATGACCTCACCAGCACTTGTTGTTTGTTGATTTATTTATGATGGCCATTCTGACCAGTGTGATGTGGTATCTCGTTGTAGTTTTAATTTGCATGTCTCTGTTGGCTAGTGATGCTGAGCAGTCTTTCCAATGTTTCTGGGCCCTCTGTCCTCCTCAGAGAAGTGTCTATTCAGGTCTTTGTCCATTTTTTAATTGGGTTGTTTGTCTTCCTGAAATGGAGTTGTGTGAGTTCTTTATATATTTTTGAGATCAAACCCATGTCTGAGGTATCATTGGCAAATGTATTTTCCCATACTGTTGGTTCCCTTTTCATTTTGCTGATGTTTCCCTTAGCCACACAGATGTCTTCTATTTTGATGAAGTCCCATTTGTTTATTTCTTCCTCTATGTCTCTTGCTTTAAGGGACGTATCAGTGAAAATATTGCTGTGTGGAATATCTGAGATTTTCCTGCCTAGGTTCTCCTCTAGGACTTTTTTGTTGTCATGACTTACATTTAAATCCTTTATCCATCTTTTTATTTTTGTATGTGGTGTAATTTGGTGGTCGAGTTTCATTTTTTTGCATGTAGCTGTCCAGATCTCCCAACACCATTTGTTGAAAATGCTGTTTTTACTCCATTTTATGCTTTCTGCCCACATTGTTGAATATTAATTGACCATAGAGACTTGGATTTATTTCTGGGCTCTCTATTCTGCGCCATTGATCCATAGATCAATTTTATAAAATATTTAAAGAGGAGCTAACCTCTATACTTCTCAGACTATTCTAAAAAAAATCCAAAAAGAGGGAAGACTCTGAAACTCTTTTTATGAAGACAGCATCATCATAATCCCTAAACACAACACGGAAAAAAAAGCTATAGGCCAATATTGCTGATGAACATAGACAATAAAATCCTCAACAAAATATTGGCAAAATTCACATGGGAAAACAGCTTGAGTGGGCCCATAAGTTCGATGGGGCTGAGCTCTGGGGATTTCCAAGATGGGTCAAACAGTGTGAACCAGGTTTATTGAGTTTCAGGTAAGCCCCTGCTTGCCAGCTCTGTGGCTCTGTGGGTGGAGGGTTTAGAAAATGAACAATGGCCTCTTCTCTCCTTGATGTCAGACACTTCAGTTTCTCCCAGTATGCCACTGGTGCCTTTGAAGCTGCTACCCCAGTGCTGGAGCTCAGAGGGAGTGAATCTGAGGAAGTGAGTCTATGTATGGGTTCTTTCAAAAGAACTGGTTAGGTCTCCAGCAGTTTCTTCTACTGCCTCAATCTTTCCTGGGTTTTGCAGCCATAAGTTGTGGGGATTTATCTTCTGAACCCTGGTCTGGGGGGCCTAGTGTGGGACTGGGACTCCTTACTCTTGAGTTATCCCTCCTGAGTTTTTATCCACTGCATATGAGTGTGAGACCAGCTTGTTCCACATCTGTGCCCCTCCTACCAATCTGGATGGATTTGGTATTTTTTTTAAGTCTATAGTTGTCAGACTTCCATTCAACTCAATTTCTAACAGTTCTGCGTGATGGTTGTTCCATATTTTAGTTGTAATTTTGATGTGGTTGTGTGAACAGGCAAGCCATGCATGTCTGCCTACACCAATTTCTTGACCAAAAGTCATTATCCTGCTTTTAATTCCTTCTAGTGTGCTTTTCATTTCAGATGTTGCATTCTTCATTTCCAACTGGTTCTTATTTAGGGTTTCTATGTCCTTTTTCATGCTGATGCAGTTCCTACTAAGTTCCGTGTAGTTACAAGTTCCTTAAGAATCCTTGCAACCATTACTTTGAACTCAATGTCTGATAAATTGCTTGCTTCAATTTCATTCAGCTATTTTCTTAAGATTCCTCATTTTCTTTCATTTTGGGTTTATTTGTCTCCCAGTTTTAGTAGTCTCTATGTATTTGTTTCTGTGTATTAGAATGATCTGCTTTGACTCTCTGCCTTTCAGAGTGACCTTATGTGTTAGGAGTCCTGTAGGACCCAATTGTGCAGACTCCTTGATCTCCTGATGTGGGTGGTCTAGGAATGTCCTTTGTGTGGGTTATATGGACTCTCTTGTTGTTTTGGGGTCCTGATTGTTATTAGTTCATTCATTTGTGGGAATTCCCCCAGGCAGACTGTCTATGAGGTTCAACATCCATCGTGTCTTGTACACTGTTGTATATGTGCTGACAAAAGAAGGCAAAACAACACAAAAAATAACACCTACAAGCAAACCCTTCCCTCAGCAACAGCAACAATATCAGTGACAAAAGAGTAAAAAGTAATGAAAGTGGAAGGAGAAATGGAATAGTAGAGAAAGAGGAAATGGGAAAAGATATGTGATTATGAGAGGAGAATGGGAAAGAGAATACTAGTAATTAACTGAAGGAAAAAAATGGGGAAAAGGAACACAGAAAAAGTAACATAAATTTAAAGAAAGGGGGAACAGAACAATGGAGTAATCAAATATAAGAGTAAAATAGGAGATATGAAAGAAAAAATAAAGCACCGAAAATATAAGAAAAAGAAAAAAAAAGATAAAAAATAATAAAAAGGCTAAGAAAAAGAGAAAAATAGCAAAAATAATGGAAAAAGGACCAAGTGGATTGGTCCCAGCAGAGTTTTGTGCTTGCCTGCTGTTTTCTCCCTTTGGATGGCACTCTGATGTCTAAGTCTGGTGTGAGCCAATGTCAGGTGCTGTCTACATCTGACCCTTGGCAGCCTTTTTGAAACTACAAACAATCCAGTTTGTGGCTGATTCCTCCACGGTTGGCTGCTCCCAGGGTGGGCCAAGTTACTCTGCAAATCTGACTTTTATCAGCACTTTCTCCAGGGGTGTGTTAGTAAACATCACAAATTACCACAGGATACCCCTCTGCTTTGAGAGGGCTTCTAGTTATGGGTTGGATCCCCAGTTAGGATATGCATAGGAGGCAACTGATCAATGTTTCTCTCTCACACTGACACTTCCTCTCTCTCTTTCTCTGAAATCAATAGAATATATTTTATAGGTATCATCTTCTTTCCAGTCTCATATCATCCTGATGGGGAGGGGGAAGGGAGCAAAGAGTTCAACAGAAAAACTGTAACACAGACAATGGTGGGGCACATGTGCTGCATCCTCTATTTAGTCTCAGCCTCAGATTTCTGCTGCTGAGCTCCCACCATGGCCTCCTCAGCCAGTGCCATCCCAGCCACCTGTCTTCACCCCCAACACTCCTGACTCCTTTGCCAATCCACAGCCTCCTCTGTCAGACTCTGTCCAACTTGTGGTTCCAGAAATGCCAAGCAGCAGGGAGGTGACAGCCAACTCTCTGGCAAGTCTCTGGACCCCAGAGAATTTTGGTGGGGGCACATGACCCATCCCAGTGCAGAGGGCTCAGGGTTGAGGCTGGGAGTTGAGGCACAGCTGCTCTGACAGTTTCTTCCTGAGGAGGACTTTGTAAATATCACAAAATGCCCCACATTCCAAACTCGTGCAGCCAGAAGTCCAGGGCCAGGCAGTAGCAGCAGTGGGTCCAACAGAAGAGCCCTGACTGCGTGCTCAAAAGTGCCTGCATAGATGGACAGACACTTGCATAATAGCACACTTGCCTGCACACACACTCACTCACAAATGCTCTCATACACACTCAACTGGTTTTTCAAGTTGAGTGCTCTGTAGTTGACCTGAAAGATGGGTCCAGGGCTAGGAACAAGTGAACAGAGCAGAGCTTCCAAGTACTCTGCAACCATCTCGAAACACCCTATAACTGCTTACTTTCCACACTGTGTTAGGCCCTGCATTAGCACTAAGGCACACAATGATCAACAATCCATACTTTCAGACTCCTTAAACCACGTCTCCCTCATTGATTTCCTCCACAAAGCCTTTATCAGCTTAACTTTCTTTTTACCTTCCACTGACAGCACATATTTCCACCCTCATGTGCAGTAGTAGTGAAATAAGTCTTTTCATACCTCAGTGCATCTAATTCACATCCTTACACAAGACTTTTGAATTT
This sequence comes from Tonatia bakeri, assembly GCA_004024845.1. Taxonomy (NCBI): domain Eukaryota; kingdom Metazoa; phylum Chordata; class Mammalia; order Chiroptera; family Phyllostomidae; genus Tonatia; species Tonatia bakeri. Next base: position 26,851 of record PVIA01007919.1, read on the forward strand.
TTCCTCTTGCCTCTAGCAGTGAGCAGGAACTTTTTAACTCTCTGTATTGGGGCTTTTTATTCACTAGCTTTGGTTCAAATTTCTTTTTTTGACCACTAAACAGAGAGGAACTTCCTTTTCTCCACTCTCGAAAATCGCCCATCTTTAAGACAAACTCTATGATCATTTCTGCCCGAAAGCCTAAGTGAATTAGGCTCTTAGTTCTCACTTATGCTCAGCTATGTTTTGTCTCTATTTGGGGGTAAAAAAATATTGGGATTTTCTTCTTTATCAATTAACACTCTTTAAAGTTCAAAGTCCATTTTTTCTTAGTTTGAATGCAAATGTTTAAGTCGACAGTACAATGTTCCTTACTATTTATCTTTCTCTATTTATAGACATATAAATTTATATATCTTACATACATTTACATATAAATATATATTATACCTATATTTTATATATGTATCAATTGATGAATATATAGAATTCAGAGCATTATCTGCTTACATAAAAACACAATATAATTAGAAAATGTTTGCTTATTAAAAATTACTTGCAAAATCTAAATAAAAATGATTTGCTTCTATACCATTCAACAATATACCACCAAGATAGCTGAGAATGCAGATAACAGATAGAACTCTAAAGAAATCTATAATTCTTGCATAAAGATGTTTTTGGGTCATTGCAGTAGTTAGCTCAGTTCTTAAATTCACTAAAATTTCACACTGACTATTTCTCTCTTCTGTAGCTAGTTTGTGATTGATTTTTCTCAATACAAACAGCAGTAGATTAGGGAATTAATTAAGGGAAACCTAAAATGTCTTCTCCTCCACTTCGCTTCACTTACAATGCCTGCTGAGCAGGTGAAGGCAGAACTGATAAGAAGGTTATTTCTCTGTAGTGAGTGTAGAATAGAACAAATGTAATTAAAGGGATCTAGGGGGTTTATATTGGGAAAAGGCTCAGTTATGATCTAACAACAAAATAGTATTCAAGAAATTAATTACAGTTAATCCTTCTAACTGGTAAAAACCTATAGAGAACTATACTAAATATAGTAAAAAAAATGATAGCATAAAACTAATACATTTAGAGTTATAAATGTATAATTATACATAATATGTTATCCTCTGGTACTGTCATATATTTCTCTCAAGTAGATTTCCTACTGAAAAAGTTTACATTGCAAATATTTGTAAATTTAAATATGTTTTAAATACTCTAAATCATTGTTAGAGAACTGTTTTGGTGAGGAGAGATATTTTTAAGTAAAACTTTTTTTAACATTTATATTGTGCACCTTAATATATGTGGTATATGTTTATAGTCACTTGTTTCTGGTACTTAGAAAAAGAATGTTTGCTTTTTAGAATATTAAAATGTTTAAAATTGCTTTTTAAAAGTTGTTAATATATAAGTTCTAAAAATCCTTCCCTGATCATATTCTCCCCTTCTGTCCATTAAACATGCTAACCATCTTTCCTGCCCATCTCAAGTTTCTCCCTAAGTCAATGTGTTATAAACTCAATTGCTGGCTTATTTCCCATGCAAAATAATTTATGACTTGATTAATATGTTTCTATCATCACATGCTTTATTTTAGTTATACAGATAATATTGCCCAACTGTGAGGGTCAAGTTCATGTCTATGTTTCCAATCAAAGTCTGAAATTCATGAAAGAAAGAGAGAAAAAGTTAAAGATAAAGGAAGGTTTCTCTTTCTTCAGATTAAAACATCCTAAAATACTTACTTACAGGGCTGCCTGACCATGATACGTCAGCTAAAGTCTAGTTAAAAACACTCTTTAGAATATATCAAAACAAAGTTTTTAAGATGTTTTTGAAGACCTTTTGTGACCTGGCTTCTATTCTTTCTCACCAGCATCTTTCTGAAATATGCCTTCCCCACACCTGACTTCCCACGGCACCACAAATGCATCAGTGTCCTCTCTCCAGTTGTGCTCTTTGCAAGTACTTTTCATTTTCCCTCAAACAATCTTCAGTATTTTTTCATTTTTGTGTTCATCCTGAGGAGTCATCACGTTGGTCATCTGCAGAATGTGGCTAAGGACCCTCCCCACCTAGCCTCTTAGATAGATATCCTTGAGACTGTACTGAATTTTGTCTATTTAATTGCCTAATTCTTCACCCACATCTGCCTTGAAACCCCAGAACCTAGACTGGCACCTGACATTAAGAAAGCACTCAAAAACACCTTTTGAATGAAACAATATATTAATTGTGCATGTGAGTGGCTAAAGTTGTAAATGAGTGCATCTCTGAGCCCACTGTGGATTACAGTGCACATCCCTCTTTAAACAGAAACACATAACCCTTGACTTATGTGCTTCTGTGTATAGATGTGCTTTGGATATGGAAAGAAAGGTTATATATTGGGTCTCATTCTTAAAAACCTCTCTTGAGTATCTGCCAGCCATTGCAGTTATAAATTTGGTATAACAGGAACATATAGACTAAGATGTCAGAGCTTCCCAGGAGTTATGTTCTATAGAACCGCCCTTGTCCTTTTAGCGGTCTCTGAAGAAAGGCCAGCTTCCTTTGCTTCCTTCCTAAACAGCACTTAAGTTTAGGATGTATCCTTATCCTTGCATGATGGTCTCCACGGTAAGGGCAAGGAACTGAGGAGAAGCTTATCCCATGGTTTTCACACAGCCCTCTGCACCAGAGGTTTTTAAAATTTCAGTGTCAATCTATCACTTTCAAGAAGTTGAAAACATAGTCTGTGTGCTCATATAGAATAAAAGTGTTTGAGGAACTCTTCAATCAGTGAGGGAACCAGGAAAATGGTAAAGCTGGATCCAAGAATAATTCAAGGGAGAGGAGTTTTGATATAACCTCAGGAAATGCACTTAAAAAGCATAATATTAAAATAAGATGCAGGTCAGTTAAACATAAAACTGATTTATATCCTATGGAGCATCCTACCAAATATCTGATCTTTCCTCCTCAAAACCGACAAGGGCATCAAAAATAAGTCCAAGAAATTATCACAGCCACAAGGAGCCCAGAGACATGTGATGGATGGTTCATTGTAATGTGACCTCCTGGATGGGGTTCTCAACTGAAAAGCACTAGGCAAAAACAAAAGCAATCTAAATAATCTATGGGCTTCAGTTAATGATATATCAATATTGGTTCATTAATTGGAACAAACACAACATATTAATGAATATATTAACAGAGGAAACTAAGAGAAGAGGTACCTGAGAACCCTCTTTTAAATTTTTCCATTACTCTAAAACTTTTTCTAAGTAGATTTTAAAAAATACATAAAACCATGTATACAAGGGCATATATTTTCCCTTTTGCCGGGCTCACCTGTTACTTCCTGGCTTGATCCTCAGCTGATTCGACTACAAGGTCCCAATGTTCTGTACATTCATTTTACAATGGTAGATGTGTTTCTGCTGCATTTATGTAGGATTTCTTCCCAGAAACAATCCTGAATGTGTAAAAACATAACAGCATTCTATGATTTTGAGTGGTGAAACCCCTCAATAAATGGATATTTTATTTTTTAAAAATCGTCATCATTGTCATCATCTGCAAAGAATAACCAATTTCAAATTTAGCAACCATAAAATAAATTTTAAAAAACTGCTAAAAATTTTATTTAAGAATTAAAAATAATTATACCATATTGAAAAAATTCCTTAAGAAAAATAATAATGACACAGGGTTACATATCTTTGCAGTTTTTTCCCTCCCTTCTTCAAATAACTTCTACTGTATGTACTCTGGATTTTATACAATCATATCTAGTGAGAGGGTACTTACTTTACACATTTTCTTCATGTAGAAATTTGTTTATTTTGTGAATACTTCCAGAAAAAAAAGATAGCTTTCTACACTTCCCTAATATTTAATATGATGGATACTCAATAAATATTTTACATTCACTTTATTTCTATTCATTAATCATCTGAATCTTACCCCTTCATTCTCTAAATGGGATGTTCCCATTTCTAATTTTTTCACGTTGAAATACACAAATATTTCATCCTAAGCATTTTTCACAGGCATTGCCTTTATGTCTCCATTGAGAATAGTTTTATTTAGCAAACATTTTGTCACCAAATGTTATTTCTTCTAAGTACTTTATATGTACCTACAGCGCAATACTGTACTTGTCACATCTCACTCTTGGTAATATTCTTTGGACCATTTAGAAAATAGTCTTTTCCTTTTAACATAATTTGGATTTTGTTCATCTTTCTAACCAGTGAAATGTACTTCACAATATAACAGACTTTAGCAAAACTAATTATAGGGGGAACCAAAATTTGGACCAAAATCTGTTGGAAGAACTGTTGCAACAATAAAATTGAGGCTAATAAAATGATTCTTGCTACGAATCAAAAACACTTATGCTAACTGAAGGAAGTCAGATACAAAAAACTCGACATATAATTCCATTTACATAAAACGTTCCTAATAAAGAAAGGTCAGTGATGCCTGAGGCCAGGGAGTGAAAAGGGGGCTTAACTGTAAATAAGTACACAGGATCATTTTGGAATGATGAAAATGTTCTAAATCTGGATTATGATAATGTTTGTATAACTTTGTAAATTACTAAAGTTCATTGAATTATACAAATAAAAGGATGAGTTTTAGGATATGTAAAACTATACCTCAATAGAGCTGTTTTTAAAATCATGCTTGTCAACCAGGTTGTTCAGGGAGCTAAACTCAGCCAGTTTGGCATTATCGAGGTGAATTTCTGAGTTTGGGAATTATTATGGTTGCTTTGCTTCTGAATCTGCTCAGAGGCAGTACTGAATTTCACAGGAGGCAAATTGCAATTCCAGTGTGTAGGAATAAATGTGTTCAGGCCCCTAATACATGATAGAAACTGTGCAAAGTACTTTACAATGAATAAGCTCTACAGAGAATTTAAAATATCAATTATTCTGGATCTTATAATTACTTTCTTTTATTCAGCCATTACCCCTTCACTTCTATCATTTCTGTTTGACAACTTTTAAAAATAATCCCTTATCTTTCTTATTTTTATAGTTTAATGTCAGCTAGCATTATAGGTGCCCCTTTTCATTAATGCAAAGTTCCCTTCTCTTTGTACATGAAACTACTGAGTTCAAGCAATTAGTTGTAGAAAAAGCTATGAAAACTTTTATATTTCCAACTGAACTGAAGCTCTTAAACTGTGAATAAATACATGTCATTGATGGGTTAGAAATCAATGAAGAAAAACCACAAGGAAAGGCTTTGTTGCAAGAACAGGCGCTCTTTAGCTACCCGTAATTTCTGGATATTTATGGAAAGTATTCATGAGTGTGAAACAAGGGCATTGTTCACTTCTTTGAGTGATTAGGAGAAAAGACTGAAAGAAGTCAGTTAATAATAAAAAATAAATAAATAAAAGGGCAGTGGTGAGATTGAACATACCAACCATGAAATTGTGTTAATTTGATAATTAAACTGTCTTAGTTCAAATGTAGATCCTGGACTGTTAACAAAATGGTGACAAAATGATTAGGAATTATTTAATACACACATTAATAGGCAAAATGGATAAAATGTAAAGCTCCCTTTAAGAAAATGCCTTTCAAGCAGCACAGAGAAATTATGCATAAACCTCATATTATTTCATCATTCAAAGAGGATCTGGGAAGAAAGACAAGCCTTTCTAGTACAGCTGAGTTCTGAAGGGCACAATCAGAAACAGAGAAGGAATGGAAGATGAAAGGGAAGAAAAGAGGGATGTGGAAACTAACAAATGAAGAAAGATGAGCACACAATCCTGCATCTTGGCCCCTTCCTCTCCCTTTTAATTTTCTCAGTCTCGTTGCTGTTACTCTCTCCCCTTGCATTTTTATCCACGTTTAAGGTTTTCTTGAGTCTCTTTGTATATTTCATCTTCATTCTTGCCTTTCTTTTCTTCTCATAAAAACATTCACTAAGGCAAGAAAACTCTTGAGAAGAATGAAAATGAATGGTTTAATATTTGTACCAAATTCAGGAGGGGAAATGAGGAAAGGAAACCCATGCATCATTTCTTTATAGCTCAGACGGGATGGCAACCTTAGGAGAAAATAGCAAACCAGGGGATATAAATGGAGGACTTTCAAGAAAAAGGATAATTCATTCCAATACCTATTGTTCTGAGGCTGGGTGTGCAAACCGGTATTTGTACAGTTTCAGCTGGGTAATTGGGTTCTCTTGTTTTGTCTCTTTTCCTTGAGGAGTTTAAACTTTTTCTTTTATAACTATAACACAAAGATGAGTCAGTGGCCCAGTTTCTGCAAAAGTAGATTTTTAAAAACATAGTTTACAGTACATTTAGAAATGAAATGGCCCCAATTCATGCCAGTGTCTTCTCTTGAGCATAAAACATCCAGGGAATGCATTTAACTGCTACTTTTAAATAATGGGGGAGAAAAAACTAGCCATGTGCTCTAATATTACATTACACATCAAAACAATACTCATCAAGTCATTTTATAGTCATTTCATTTATTGCCCCTCAGCAATTCCTGTTATGCATTATTATTACCGATTATTAGTATTATGGTATATTTATTATTATTTCTATTTTTATTACCATTATGTCTATAAAGCAATTCAAATTAAATCATTTTTGCTGGGTCATTCATGTTATATATTTTTAGACCTAAAAAGGTCAATTGCTTCATCTTGAAAAGGAAGAATGAAGGTGCAGAAAAATTAAGTATCTCATCTAAATTTCATTGTTAATTAGGGGCAAACTTGAAAGTAGAACTCAGGTCTTTTAGAGTTCTCTGGCTACTAAATCAGGCTACCTTTATTTAAGTCCACAGTGATCCGCCAGCATTAAAATAGAGATATTTTACATGTTTGTCTTCTTTTCAACTAGGTCACGAAGCAGAAACCTCTTGTATACAAACCTTTCTGAATGATCTTGGCAAATACCAGGGACATCATAAGATTATAAATGTAAAGTAGAGAGGGTAATTCAGGGCCAAACCTAGGCCATGCTAAAGCACCCCAATATTCTAGGAATTGTGAATATTTGTCAAGACAGCAATTAGTAACAGATAAGTAACTAATTATTCTTAGATAAGAAATCTCAAAGTAAGTTCCATCACTCCTATGCCTCTCAGAGCACTTGCTGAATGCAACTAGTATTTGTTTTTCTCAGAGCAATTCCTGAATGCAACTACTACTTGCTTTTTGATTTTATGTTCCAATTCCCTATTAGATTCAAGTTGTGCCAAAGCAGAGAGCCTCAATAATTATCCTTGATGTTTTGTAAAAAGAAAAGATTACGTTCTCATACATTGTTCCAGTAGTACTCTCAGACTTGGAGGCAGGCAGTGGGTATTTGTCTGATGCCTTTTTTCATTGTCAAGCCTGCATGTGAATGCAAATCACAAATTAAGCAAAAAAAATGTAAAAAAGAAAATCCTTTTTAATATTTTTACAATAAATCTTTATATTCAGAGGTGTTTTTTCCATGATGCTTTCAAACAAAATTTATTATATTCAATATATTGCATTAAGGCTGATAGTCTAAGAAAAGTTTTTACCATTATACTTCTGTCTGGTGGCTCCAGACAAGTGATCTGCTGCTCTGTGCCTCAGTTTCTTCTTCTGTAAAATGAGGCTAACAATAGTGCCCATATTCTAAAGGCTGATTGTGACGATTAAGTGAGTCAAAATCCAAAACCTTAGAGCTGTGACTACTGCATAACCAGTTCCTCAAAAGAGCTGTTTACTATTTTTCTCTCAACATAATGCTAAAATTATAGATTAACTACCATACAGCCTTTAGATTATCTTTTAGAATAATTTCACCAGTTTAATCATGGACAATGGATAAACGATAGTGGACAGTCTGTCCTGATCATAAGAAAGCAGACAGCCTTCCACAGCCCCCAGTGTGCTATAGGCTAGTTTTTAGTCTTGTTTGCACAGGACTTCATCACCAATAATGGAGGCATTTGAACTCAGATATTGCCCTTTCAGTCTCAGCACTCAATCTGAAACTCTAGGGGATTAATGGCTGTAAAGTTTGAACACAGTGTTCCTTGAAAACACTTCAGTTTGGGGGTGGTTTATCTTTATTATGGAAAGTAATACTCTCACGGTTTTATTCATTAATATTTTAATATGTTTATGAGAAGAATCAACCTAAACCAATTTCAAAATCAAATCTGTCGTTCAGTAATTTGATTTGTCAGTACAAAGAACAAAAGCATTGCCAACAGGGTATTTTGAATGAAACTATAATTAATTAGGCATATGCATGCACTAACTAATTTTGGATGACTGATTAGATGACTATGTTGAGAATCTAACTGTGTGCTCAATGAGATGCCATGGCCAATTCTACCCATGGAGAATTTTTTCTGTTAGTTAAACTTTTGGTTGTTTTTGGATAATCCAGGATCACCTGTTGCACAAAAAAAGATATGTAGAGGTGTGATCCGAGCCTGTTTTGACTTGTAATTTCCATTATACACCCACAGTTAAGGCCTCTTTCCAAAATGTGTGTTCCACAACTGTGCTTCACAGATTTATTGATATTCCACCTCTTTCCTTTCACACCCTTCACACACGTACACCTTCCCACCACCACCTAAATCCTAAGAAAATTGATTTAAGTTACTAAATGTAGTTATAATTTATTATTTCTGCTTATGTTTGAGATTTACTCAGTGATAAATTAAACAAGAGAAGGAATAACACATTGATTGGGCTATAGATGAATCCTCATCCATCCTGGAGAAATATCTGAACTGGCAGTTTCTCCTTTGAAAAGGCTCTGCCTGCGACCAGCTCAGATCACAGGCAACCTTGAAGCATTCAGCAGTTCCGCTTCAGGCAGCTGGTTCTAACTAGCACCTATTTGGCAGAAAGCTACACTCAGGATTTCTGGTTTTAAGTTTAAACCAATATTTCATAGCAATTGTGTTGTCAGAATTCAGGTCAGGAAGATGGCAGATGTTAATTTAAACCACAGGAGCAAAACAAACTCTTTTCGTTTTTTTCTTTTTTTATCATTGAATTGGCAGTTCTGCAGAAATTATTAATGTAAAATAAACTGCAAGTGTGTTAGAGACATGCGGAGTGGAGGAGACATTTTCTTAAGGTATTTAAATACCAAAGAGGTTCTAAAATCAGACAATAATATAATGGTGGGAAGAGAGACAGCATTTGTATGACAGAAAATAACATCGTTCATTTTGTTTATTCTAAAGAGAAAACTGAAAATCATAACAATATTAGTTTTTATGAAAATGATTTTCCTCATGCATATTATCCAACAAGCCAGACTGTAAGATCTGTCTCCAGAGAAAAGGCATTCACCCTGGTTTCTTTTTTCCCCCCAGACTTCAAAAAGACTCCCTTTTCCAAAAGTGTCCCATCTGCATGAAAATTCATACTACCTGAAATCTAGAGAGTCAAAGCCATTCTACGATTAAAATTTAAGATCCCTTATCCTTTTACACTAAATACAAATTTTGTGGAAGAACCTATTAAGCTGCATTAATATATCTGTATATGGGGACTTGTTTGCGTGTAGCTAGGTATACATATGCTTTTCTCTTTCATCTGTTTTATTTTTTTACTGTTTCATAAGGCAGAGAAAGACCTACCACAGAATATATTCCTGATAAAGATTTCTGTCTCAAAAGAGAATTATCCATCTACTATAAAACCATTTTAAATTTGCAATTCATAATTCTTCATATACTTCAGGGTATTATATACTGAAATTACGATTTTTTTCACCACACAATTGTTTAAAAATTACCTGTTCTATTCTTCTAATCAGTCAGCAGTTATTTGACCGGTGTTTGAAGATTATCAACTGGAATTACCTGTCTGATCAATATTTTGTTTCCATGAGACAAATCAGCTATGTGCCCCTCTGGTTCCTTTTATGGCTCACTTGTTGACCAAACATTTTCACAGAGATTGACTGTCACCGCCGAGTGGTTTTTATATCTGCTATGTGATAATCTTATCTGGTTTGCTGTTTTATTTTGGTTATTTTTGCTGACCTTTACCTTACCCAGGAAAGCTTCCAGGAATGTGGGTTCTCTAGCTGAGGATATTGAAACATTATTTATCATAGATTAGGCACTTTGTAAGGTCTTGTTTAAGGGGACATCCTGCTTCCACATCCCTCCTGGGAAAGATCACTTCCCATGCCACAGGTTGCACGTGGCTGGTTTCCAGGCAGACAGTGTTACACTTCAGGAAAATGGAGACCCTTAGCTTCTCCCTGTTTAACCCAAAGAGCAGAAATAGAAGTCCTCATCATAGCTGGTCGATTCCTTAATGAGAAAAAATGAAGAGAAAGCTTTGACGAAGAAATCTGAGGCCTACAAATCTCCTTATATGAAAATGTAGACCAAATTTGGAAAGATATACAACAAAACCCTAAGAATTGTTTCAGTTTGTCCCTTTTTCCCTAACTTTTCCCCGGATTCGGCAAAATGATGCAGTCTCCTTTGGTTGTTAGGAACGTTAACAATTCCACCCACTTCCAGAAGCCAGGCATTGTTTTCTCCCTGAGTTGGAAACTTATTAGAAAAACTGATACTGTGTCAGAAAGCTGAAAATAGGAACAAACAAAGGAATTTTAAAACTTCATTTGCTTTTGTTTCTTAAAGATGTAACTTTAGGATCTAACCAGTTGGCACACTTTTACAACTTTAAACTATTCTGTGCACTGTACCTGCATCTATGAAAGTGCTGAACATACTATGGGAGACAGGGAGAGAATTTGACACCAAAAATTTGTCACTGAGTTTAGCCCACTACTGCCAATTTAAATTCCTTTTCATAAATTAAGGAGCCCGTACACAGTCCTGAACTCATCCCATTCAACTAAGTTAACAAACACTGATTGAGAGTCCCTAATGTGTGTTGAACACGTGCTTGGTCCTGTGGGAGAAAAACTACCAGCAATTCAGGAGAGACAAATATAGCTTACAAATTATTGTTGACCAAGAGTTAATACTAACTTACATTGGTATTTAAATGTATGCTGTGTGTATGTGTTTTTATGTATGTGCACATGTGTGTATGTTTGGGTGTATGTGCATGTGTATGTATGTACGTGTGCCTTGTTTGCTGACAGCATATACTTATTAAAATAAATATAATTCAGTTTGGTGCTTTTTTCAAATTTAAAGCCCAAATTCTGTTTTTGAATTTTCATGCCTGGTTTGATTCTTTCTGCATCTGAATTCATGTGTTGCTAATTATAGAACTCTACTTGGTACTACCATTTGAATTGAGAAAACCATTTTCCTAAATTTTTATGTGATACAGTACAGTATTTTTGCCAAAGTACATGCATCAAGCACATAGAACAGACTTTAAATTCTGGTCTTAAGCTAACTAACTGGGATGGCTATACAATCAGGTCTGTCCAGGAAAAGTCATTGTTAATATGATGAGAATGGTTTGCACAACATCAATGTAACTTGGCAGCCAAGGAGAATGAACTGGAATGCGCATATGTGAACAATGATACCTTCACTGTATAAGTCAATGTGGGTGGCAGACACAGTCGAATGAGCATGCCTATTGTGTGGCTGTTGCATTCAAAATGGTTGAGTGAGAAGAGCAACGAATCTGCATCAAATTTTGTGTTAAGCCTGAACATTCCTCTATGGAAACTATTCGGATGATTCCAAAGGCAGAGCTATCGGCAACTGGTGATTGGCAGCTTCATCACGATGACGTACCCACTCCTGCATCACATCTCATGCAGAGTGTTTTGGCAAAACATCAAATCACCCAGGTGACTTAGCCCCCTTACAGCCCAGATTTGGTGTCCTGTGACTTCTGGCTTTTCCTAAAACTAAAGTCACCTTTGAAAGGGAAGAGCTTTCGGTGTTGATGAGATTCAAGAAAATACAATGGTGCAGCTGATGGCGAATGGGAGAACTGTGTGAGGTCCCAAGGTGCCTGCTTTGAAGGGGACTGGAATGTCATTTTCCTATGAATGATGTTTCTAACATCTTGTATCTTTTTCAATAAATGTCTCTATTTGTCATATTGCATGGCTGGATACCTTTTGGACAGACCTCGTATTTGTTTCACTTTGTTAATATGTACTTTTTAGTCATTTGTAGAGAGGAAAAAACTTTATATTTACCACAGGAATTAGTGTTCTGATAGAATTACTTCTGTACATAACATTCCATGATACAGAATGCAAAATATGTCTTCACTGCATTTGATTTATATGGACATCCACTGAAATCACTGTTCTAATGACAATGGAATTCCAGGCAAGCTACATTTCAATATACTTTCATGAAAGATGTAAGCTTTGAAAAAATGAATTGGAAGAAGTCAAGATGAGGATATTACATTTTGTTCCTTACCAAAAGTTTTCAGACATAGTTGGCCAGTGAATCCTATCATTTCTACAATTATTTTTAAAAGATTAGAATGACTTTATCATGTTTTATGGCTGTACAGTTTGTAGGGATATGATTTAAAAAAAAGACCATTAAAACTATACATGGGTAAATTCTTTCTCATAACTATTAACTACTCCCAAATTAAGCTAACATAGACCTCAGAGTCTGTGAAATAGAAAACAGGTGTTAGATCACTTTTATCCAGCACAAGATCCAGAATTTTCATACTAGCATCAGAAGCACGATGGGTAGGTGCTGAATGGTACTCAGGGGTGGATGCTACCAAAGATACCATGGTTTCTCAAAATAAAATAAAATAAAATCAGTAAATGGCTATACAATTCACAAATTGAAATATCTAAGGGTCAATTGGCAGTTCTAAATGAAATAGAATGAAATAGAGGATAAAATGTCAGACTGGTTTCTGCTTTCCATTCTCAGCTTTGTATAGACCTTGACAAGGCACATCCCTTCACATCATGTGTAATGGAGGAGGATTAGCATCATCACCGCAATTTCGTTTTGGCATACCCCATCACTGTCCATGCATGAGAGCCTCTAAGAAGGACTTGGTCCAAGGTCAAGTGTAAATTCAGCTGTGGAGGTTCTTCCAAAAAGGTAAAATTATGATTACTTCAAGATGGCTTAAGCTCCCTCATTAGCTTAGGATGAGAGCACATGCAGCTGTGTCACAGCTGGGGTAGCACCTGGCTTCCCACAACCTAAAGCTGAGCCCACACAGCACTCTGCAGCTTCCTACCCTTACTAGTGGGTGAGATGGAGAGGAAAGCTGGAAACAAATTTCAGAAGTTGAACTCTTCCCTCCACACCAGGTGGCTACATAACAGATGCCATCTTATGTAGATCTGAAGTATTCATTTTTCAACAGGAATTCTTCAAAGCAGTGGTATGTAATACTACTTCAAAATGTTTTTTTTAAACTTCCATATATTGTGAATGTATTTAAAATAATTAAAAATTATTAATTTATGAAAGTGAAATTTTACTCATTATCTTTGTTGAAATGCAGAATTAAATACTGAATTTTAAATAATAATTTTAATTATGCTTTGTAAAAGCAGCAACAGTAAAAGTATATGATTTAAGGATTCATTTATTAACCTACATGTACTTAACCAAGGAATCTGAAAGAATCTGAAGTACCAGGACCACAGTGCAGAGTAGAAATTCACTGGATGATATTTCTTTATTGTTGGTCAATGTGAAAATTAAAGGAACAAAGTAAACTCTGAAAAGTTAACTTGAGGAAAAGTTTGAGATCAATCTATTCCAGGCTGTAAATAAATGACATACATGCATGTTAGAACTGAGCATCCCAGGAAAACTTGAAATGGTAAAAAATAGGTAGTACCTTCCCTCAAATAAGCAAACAATCTAGGATGGGAACAATTAGTGTACACAAGTAATATAACAAACAGAGAGAAACTAGTATTCAGAAAGTGTTGTTTGAGCTAAGGATAATAGTATCTGTGTTGCTAATAATGAATAATTAAATTAAATACCATTTAATCATTCAAATTGGAACACTGGCATATGTTTTTAATACTCTACTTATGTCCTTTAAATACAACCATATTGCTGCTTTTTACACTGATGTCATTTATTGAATGGTGTGAAAATTCTACCACAAACCAAGTATGAGATAACAAGAACAGCTATTAATGTACCCAGTTTACAGGTAAAGATACTGAGGAACCATAAAAGCAAGGCAGCTGTATGTCATATTTCCAGAGGGCACCATTCATATTGTAGCAGTCACATGAGTTTCTTCAGACACCAGAGATGGTGAATGACACTGGATCTTTTTGGCAATGTTTTAGAAGATGGGCATTCGAGTTACATGGGCATTTTTACCAGCTGAGTAGCTTTCATCACAGTTATCATCATCATTATCATCACTTACTTTCTTGGTGCTTTGGTTTCCTAACTGTTTGATTTACATGTTTTGGAAGGACTAATGAGGTATACATGCAACACACTTAGTATAAAATGGACACTCAATAAATAGTTTCAGTTACATAAGTATTATTTTATAAAACCAATGTGTTGGTTTCCAGGTGAGAACTCATTCCAATACATCAAGTTTCTCATTTTTTAACAGGGACTGATTCTATACAGCTATATCATTTAAACAAATATTTTATGTGTAAACACACACAAATATACACATGTAATAAATTTGTACAAACTTAAATATACATAACTTTTAAAAACTGTATGAAAGTTAGCCCAGATAGAATTTCAAATTTTATTTTTGTAACAAGCACCTGAATTAGTACGTAAAAATTATTCCCAATTACATGACAATGGTTTTAGCTTTGTTTTAAAAATACTTTCAAGTTTAATTTGCTTAATTTAAAGGTAATAAAATAAAAGAGTTAACTTCCAATATGCAAAAAGAATCATTATCAGGGCAGGGGGAAAAGAATGTTTCATCTTTAAAATGTGGCTCTTAGCTTTGATATTATAAGTTTTCAATAAATAATCTTTTCCAAAAGAAGTTCAATCAGATGAAAAAGAACCCAAGATGTGTATGATTAAAAAATATCAGCAGCCTAATCCATCAATGTGTATTCAGGATATTTCTAATACACCCATAAATAAATCCTTTCCAGATTTTCTATGGTCCTCCTACTTGCTAAAGAGCATAGCATTTTTTCATTCTTTTATTTTCCCTTTATTTATGTCTTTGTTTAGCCAGCCAACAAATATTTACTGAGCAAATAGTAATAACAATATGCACCAGGGACTGGGAAAGATGTGTTCTTGCTTTGGAGGATTTTAATGTATGTGTAAGTGTAGACACATAGATATGCAGGAAACAAGGTACAACATGGGACCAGTAAGTCTCTGGAAGAGAGACAGAACTTCCTGCAGGTGTCATCTAGGAGGCTGGATGGAGAAGGAGCATCTGGGCTGAGTGGGACAGGCAAAGATGGGTGAATGGACATTTTAGGTGCAGGAGAGTTTAAGTCATATAAAGGGAACTATACTGTGGGGAATAGAAAATGAGATTAAAAATATTTTTGAGAACAGAATTTAGAACTGTTTGTTATTAATCATTTATTTTGCCAATATTTGGGGGTTCTATGTATGTGCCAGGCATTATTCTCTGCACTGACAGTACAACTGGACATAAAACATACATAAATCCTTGCCTTTATAGAATTTACATTCTGCAGTGGTGGTGGTTGTGGTGGGGACAGACAACAAAATAAGTACATAATATGTGTTTTGTGTGTATATAACATGTTATGTAAGGGTTGAACATTATAAAAGCTATCAGGGATTGCATCACTGAATTGGTAGTTGAGTAACAACCATCGAGCAAGAAGGGAGGTAGCGAGTATAATGATAGATGAGGAAAGAACATTCTAGGTGAAAAGAACAGTGAGTGCAAAGGCCCTGAGTTGGGAACATGCCTGCAGTGTTGGAATCACAGCAAGGGGGCCAGTATAGCTAGACGGGAGTGAGAAAGAGCTGGAGGAGAAGGGGATGAGGTCAGAAATATGGAGGCATTGGAAGCAAAACTTGAAGAGGCAGATATTTTTGAGGCTGGCTTTAACTTAAATAGGTATGCGAAGACTAAGAGAATTGAGCAGAGGAAACTTGATCTGTCTGGATAAAAAAGATAGTAGTAATCACCTGGCTAATTTATTGAGTATGCATTCTAGGGGACAAGCAAAGAGCCAGGAGACTATCAGAATGTTCAGCAAGTATTGCTTCTTGCCCTTTTGGCTAAGATCAAGTGTAGAATGTTCAGCGAGTGATAATTATGGCTGGGACCAGTGTAGTATGAAGAGAGGTAATGAAGATTGGTCTGGTCTGGGATATTTTGAAGGTAAAGTTGACGGGATCTGCTGATGAGGTGTGAAACAAATAGAGACATGAAGATGACTCCTGGGTGTGGTGTTCTACCTAAGCAGTTGAAAAGAAGGACTTTTCATTCATTGGAATTAGAGGACTGTGGGAGGAACAGATCTTAAAAGAAGTAGGTGAATGATCAGAAATATAGCTGTTTTCGTGCCTAGATGACTCAGTTTAGTCATTATTTCAGAACTATTTATTAATTTGGCTTAATAATTATGCTTTTATACTGGAATAAAGTTACATAAACCTAAAAAATAAGACTGCTTTATAAACCAATACTTAAAAGGTTTACTTCTTCAAAAAATCCAATACTATCAGTGTTAACTATTGTATTTTATGACAGTCTTTTTATTTTTAGCATGACATAGAAGTTAAAATAGTTGGGCAACAGACATGGGTATATACATAAAGATAAGCTATTTATGTAATACAGTCTAAGGGAATTCCATGATGCCAAAGGAATAAAAGGATCTCCCAAAGGGTCTAGTAAGATGTCAAAATAGACAAAGTGTTCTTTCAAACTCCTGTATATCTAAAATTATCCTAACTGAAAAAGAAGAAAGAAGAAGGACTTTAAATGAGAAAAATAAACTATCCATTTTTCTCTATCTACACCCAAAAATATCTTAAGTACAAATTCTGAGTCCAATATTTCAAACTACAGCAACATAAAGTAGGTGGCCCTGAGATTTCATAACATACCACATTACAATAAATGGTGTATCAATAACAGAACAAGTGAAGAAATCTGCCAAGTACATAGGAATCTAAAGGGTGAGACATCATATACTTCCTTTGCTAACCTGCTCTAAATGATTTTCAATGCCTTTTAATTTTCAGTTTATAAGTGATCAAATAGCTAATTAATGGCCTACATTTTGACCAGTGCTGAACTTGCCTAAAGAAATGTACATGTGCCCTGCCTGGTGTGGCTCAGTGAATTGAGCATCAGCCCATGAACCACAGGGTTATGGTTTGATTCCCAGTCAGGGCACATACCTGAGTTGCAGACCAAGTCCTCCCAGTAGGGGGCATGTGAGAGGCAACCACACATTGATGCTTCCCTCTCTTTGTCCTTCCCTTCCCTCTTTCTAAAAATAAATAATCTTAAAAAAAAAAAGAAATGTACATGTGTGCTTTCTAGGAGAAAACTTTATAATATTTGATAGTTAAATTTTTTAGGAATGCAACCCAAACTTTCCTTTTGGAGAGTTTAATTATTAGTGTTGCAGTAACTATTATCACTTATGTCTCATGTACTTCCAGGTTTGTTCTATTAAAAATCTGAAACAACACTTATTTAAAATATTGTATACCCTCTTTTCTAATTTAACATCTTTAATTCTTTTATTAGTTAAACTTTCATCTTTTAATAGGAAATATTTGTTTAATTCATATTCGACTTTCTGCATATAGAGTTTTCTAAATTAAAAATAGAAAATTACAAATCAAAGTATGGTTGGATGAAGGGCTACTTAAAGCTAATTTGCCATTAATGGGTTTGACCTTGGAAAAAACAGGAACAAAACAGATTTTAGTCCATTAATCATATATTGTTGGTGCTAGGAGCAGTTTAACTTTAGAAAATTTGGAGGGAAGGAAGGAAGGAAGGGAGGGAGGGAGGGAGGAAGGAAGGAAGGAAGGAAGGAAGGAAGGAAGGAAGGAAGGAAGGGAGGGAGGAAGGAATGAAGGAAGGGAGGGAGGAAGGAAGGAGGGAAGGAAGGAGGGAAGGAAGGAGGGAAGGAAGGAGGGAAGGAGAAAAGGAAGGGGAAAGAAAGAAAGAAAGAAAGAAAGAAAGAAAGAAAGAAAGAAAGAAAGAAAGAAAGAAAGAAAGAAAGAAAGAAAGAAAGAAAGAAAGAAAGAAAGAAAAAGAAAGAAAGAAAGAAAAAAGAAAGAGAGAGAGAGAGAAAGAGAGAGAGAGAGAAAGGAAGGAGAGAAAAGAAAAGAAAGGATGGAAAGGAAGGGGGGAGGAAGAAGGAAGATGGAATAAAGGGAGAAAGTGAGGGAGAGAGGAAGGGAGACAATAATGAGGAAATGAAGAAAGAAAAACTAAAGAGAAAAAAATGGAAATCAAACCAATAGAACTGTTTAAATCAAAATGGAGTGATGTCATGAGTTAACAGTCCCAAGTTCAGCAATGATTTCTTTCTTGCTTTTGGTCTTGCTTTTTGTTGTGAATTGAACATTTGATTCCCCCCACCCCAATCCATATGCTGAAGACCTAATACTCAAAGTGATGGTGTTAAGAGGTGGAGACTTTGGGGGGTAGTTAGGTTTAGATGAGGTCATGAGGATCGGGCCCCCATGATGGTAGCAGTGCCATTATTAGAAGGAGAGGATAGAGACCACTGATCTTCTTCACCATGTGAACACACAGGCATGGAAGAGGACCCTCCCCAGAACCCAGCCATGCTGGTGTCATGATCTCATGCTTTCAGCTAACAGAACAATGAGAAATAATTGCTGTTTAAGCTCCTTTCATTCTGTGATGTTTTGTTACAACAGCTTGAGTTGACTAAGATAATTTTATTTGCCCCCTCCCACAACTCCAGTTTGCTGGGTCTGGCTTACCTCTGCCCCATTATATCTGAAAGTCAACTCCACTGTGCTCAATGCTTGCTGTGCTGTGTGTAGAGTTTAAAAGGGCTGCATTCTGACATCAGAGTCTCCAGATCAGGCACTGGGAGAACTGAGTTTTATTTACTATTGCTGGTGCATCTGCTCATATAGCACAGGAAAGTATGTCCAAATAAGGCCTTGTATGCAAAACAAGAAAGCCAAAGAAAGTTATTTCATCCAACATCCTTCCTGCAAATATCAAACAATAGGTAGTTAGTTTCCCAATCTTTAGAGTGGTTTCTGGAAATAAAACATAAAATGAACATTCTTCACATTCTGCATTGCTGCTTAGAATATGTATTCATTGTTTCTACTAAACAAAACCTGACATTCAATTTTTATTTTCACTGTGAATTCTAATCTGTGAGCATGTATCTTTAAGCATTAACTTCCAAGTGCATTTTTAAATAAAGTTTTTCACATCTTTATCCTCCAATGTTTTGCTGCCAACCTGGGCAGCTTCAGTTCTGGAAATTTGCCTTTTAAACTACAGTAGGTGCAATCCAAACATGTTGCTTGTGTTAGGCTAAATAAGAGTAATAGCAGAGAACAGACACATTGTTCTAAAAAATTAGATGAATGTTACTATCTTACACAATTTTGATATCATGAGAGTGACATTATATTACAATTGACTTATCTGGTAGCTCTTAATTTCTAAGACAAGTGCTGCTTTTTTAAATTTGATGTTTTTTAGGACAAAAATAAATTGTCAGCTATAACTAAATTTACACTATTTTACAAATAACAAAGGCATGCCTAACAGTTTCTTTAAATGTAAAGAAATATATCTATTAATTTTTCTTCACACAAGTAATGGCAAAGATCAGGGGCTAAATAAGGTTTTGTAAGGCCAAAGCTGAACAATTTTTATACCTTGTTTAATAAAAAATACAAAATGATAAATATCACATTGCTAGGGCCCTTGCAGGGCCTTGAATGAAATCTCATGCAAGACAGACAACGTGAAGCATGATCATTAGCTACACAGTGATTTGCTCACTTTTGATATTAGTCCCAGTCAAGAAAATGTAGCTGGCATAGTTGAGATCTTTATTCCTTCATTGTTGGCATTCTGATCCCGTTGTCCACTGACTCATCTCGCAACAACAGAGGAGAGACTGGTTTACTGCTGGCTTCAATGCGATGTACTCATTACACATACCTCAGTCTCATTTTGCAATGCTCCAAGCTCAGTCACTGCTATTGTTCAATTTATTGTCTATCCCTAACCGCGATTGCATATATCCATGCAAGCCTATCTTATGGACATGGGCAGTTTACAGTCTTGTTGACCACTCCATCACATGTAGCATAGTTGATGACTTGCCACTGGAGGCTTCTTGTTCTTTTTGTGTGTTTCCTCACCCTCCTGGGTTTTCACCTATTTCTGTCTGTCTACTTTGCTGGTATCCTCTCCTCAATATGTGCATTTTAAAGGCACATTCTGGTTTAACCCCATGACTCCTCATGCATATTCCGTGACCTGTGTTCCACTCAGATCTTCCTTCTGGGCTCTAGATCCATCTATGTAATGAGAACATTTTATTTATGTCACACAGGTTTCTCAGTTTGATGTGTCCAAATCTGAACTCCTAACCCTCTCTTCAAAGCCTAGTGAATGGCCATTCCATTGATGCATTTACTCAAATCAGACCCGGAGGAATCAATTCAACAATTCTACCCGCACTGCACCCTTTTCCAAACACCAAACTCTCTCAAGTTTATTCACATCTCTGCATCCTCATCATTTCACTCTAGTCAAGGTTTTCATTATCATGTTGAATGATTTCTTTTAAATATTGTCTTTTTGGGCTTTATTAAATGCCCTTTTGCCTTTTCTTAAATTTGAATAAAAATGGAAGGGTTTTCAAGGCCAAATACTATCTCTTACATTATTTCCCATTGCTCAAATATATATCCCCAAATAATTAGTTTTGTACTCTCAAGATGCAACTTTACAATGTAGATGATCACTTTCAACATTCAAGGACAAAGTTGTAAGTTTTCTGACCTCTGATTCCATTTTTAGTTTTTTATTTTGTTACATTGGACTCCACCTGTGATATGGATGTGATTACTCCCGTTCTTTACTAGAACCTTTATTGATTGTTCAAGCTCTCCAATTCTACCAACACTTTCCTATCAATGGTTTGTGGTTCTTGTCTTTCCACCATTGAAACTATTCTCCCCTCACTAAATCTCTGTACAATCTCAGCTTTAAAGTTCCTCTCACTAGTGGAGCTTGGCACTTGAATATCTAACAGTAAGTCTAACTCCAGTGTTCCTAAATAAGCTCATCCCCTTTACACCAAACCTGCTTTCTCTTGATCCCAAATTTTGGTGAGCAGCAACACCCCCTACCAAGATGCTCAAACAAGATTGCTTTTTCTTCCCTCACCTCCCTCCCTTCCCACATCTAATCAAATTCCCATCAGTTATTCCATCTAAATATTCTTTGAGCTTATCTTTCTCCCCATGTCCACTGTCACTGTCCTAATGTTCACTACTACCTCCTACCAGTATTGCTGCAACTGTTCCAATTTGTTCTCTCCTAGTATTTCTTCCATCTAATACATTCTCCATATTGCAGTGGGATGCTTCCTCAATGCTAATCTGATCATGCCATTCTTCTGCTTAAACACTTACAATGGGAAAGAAAAACCAACCAAACAAACAAATCCTTCACAATGGCTCCCAATTGCTCTTAGAGTAAAATGCAAACTACTTAACATGTCTAAAGAGGCCAGTAGAGTCTGGCTCCTGCCACTTCTGCAGCCTCATTAGCCATCACTCTTTCTTAATGTGTGTGCTGTAGCCATACTGATCTCTTTATGTACCTGAGATACCTCAGGCCATTTCCTATGATGCATAGCCTCTCCTCATGAGCTCTTCCTATTTTTCAGGGCTCAGATCGGCAATATATTGTAATGCACTCTGAAGTCTAAGTTAGTTATGCCTCTCTGAGCACCTCTTACAACCTCTGTTGATGCTTATTACCATAGTCCCTGTTTATGTATTTGTAGGCTACAAATGCCTTAAGGATAGGACCACAGATTGTACTACAAACTTACATTTTTAATACTAGGTTCAGTTTCTATCCACTGTAAGATGGTCAAGTTATTTATTATGTCCCTAAACTCTAAAATAGGGATAACAGTTGTCATGAGAACTGAGTAAACTCTTACCTATAAAGCACTTGGAATAGCACCTAGCACATAGTACATGTCCAATAAACATTAATGATTATGATTTAATGAGTGAGCAAGGAATTGTTCTGATGAAGGAACTTCGGATAAGAACTGTAAATACTGAGTATTAGTATTTTTAACTTAACTAATATTGAATCAGGTAGACTGTTCTGTGAGAGGTGGGAAACTAGACAAAGTAGAGGATGGAGGATGAGCAGCACAATGTCTGAGACCTCAACACCGTTCGCCCACTCGCTCTCACATAATGGAGGGAGTGCTAAGTGGTGCGGGTTGTTATGGAAACCTGCAGGAAGGAATGCTTTTAGAAAAGGTCAGGCCAGATACGGGTGCATGTATCAAAATTTTATATTTTAGAGAAAAATATTGCAATCAAAATGGGCATCACCTGGAAAAGATAAAGTATATAAAGTTATTTTATAAATCCATCAAGATAATTGATTACTGTGTTAGAGAATTGTTTTCATAGAAAGTATACTTACTAAAGGGGCTACCTAAGGTGTAAATCACATTGAGGCCAATAAAAAAATCATAAAATCTGGAATTTGAGAATTCACTGGTAAATTTATATTTAAAAAAATACGGTAAAGCTCTACACAAAGCTTTATCTCTCTGAAATTGCAATTAATGTGACCTGACTAAAAGGGTTACAGCTCTTCTCAACTTGAGTATCAGTTATAATACCTGTAGTCCACATCATAGAGAGCAGTGTTAGATTCACATGTGGGTTCACGCTTTTCACTTGTGTGTCTATGAATCTAACTTAAAGAACTTCTGACACTTAGTTTCTCAGCTCTTCTTTTTAAACATGTCAGGGTGAAATACAGAGATAAATATGTTTGTGTTTTTACTGTTGTGTTTTTTTCCTCAATACATTCTATACTCCACTAATCGGGATAGGTTTTTTGAGATTGAAGTACAAATACTTCAGGACAAGAACTAAATCTGACTCATGTGCAAAAATGCACACAGGAGGGTGCTTAATTGATATTGTTGATGATAATAATAATGGTTAACATCAGGGGTTTTAAACTCTGCACTGTTGACATTTTGGGCTGGATAATTCTTTGTTGGTGGGAGGCTGTCCTATGTGTTGTGGGATGTTAACAGCATCCATGGCCTTGATCCTCTAGATACCAGTTACACAATCTCCCACTTGTAGCAACCAAAAATGTCTTCAGACATTGCCAAATAACTCCTAGGGGGGCAAAATCACACCCAGTTAAGGACCACCATTCTAAATAAATGCAGGCACAGAGGTTTGTCATAAAGGCAACTGTAGCAAGGAAAGGATGTGGGCCCACATCACATTTCATATGACTTTGGTGTGCCAGGACAGTGAGGTCAGAAAGAGGTATACACAAGCCACACATCCTACCTAGGATCTAAAAATTTACTCGCCAGATCAAAATTATTAGACAGGCTTCTATTTTTAAAACTTCTACAAGGAGGCAATTGAGAATTCATGTCCCAGTAGTACTAGACACAAAAAAGGCTTGGGGGTCACAAGTACATTAAGCTTTTTATAAATCAACAGTGTTATGCGACAGACTGCCAAACCAATTTGATCTTCTGCTGCATTAAGAGTTGTATAATTTATTAAACGATGATTTTAATACTCTGTGCTTTAAGATCATTTTTGGAATATCTTGAGACTGCATTTTAGAATATCTAGGTACCAGCAAATGCTCAAAAACTTGTAAACTATCAGAGAAATAATTTATCTCAATATAAAATAAATGGTCTTCAGAGGTTTATTATCCTTCAATAATACTGAAACTCAAGCACGTTCCTAATGACCACCGATAGGGATATTAGAGAAAAACCTTAAGTTTCATATGAGCAATTAAACTTGATTACTGATGCTCCTTTTAATCCTGTGGGCTGTGATTCCTTTAAACTTATAATTCCTTTATATCTATCCGGCCCATTTAAGATCAAGGCCTAAAAGGTGAGGGGGTTGGGTCTTCTTAGCCTTCACTAGAGAATGAAACATAATTGCACTTTGTATTTAGATTTTATATGCATGTGGATAGTTCACTATTCTTCTACAAACATCTGATCATGATCAATTCTGTGCAAGCTCCTTGGTTTACACAACTTGACTTCTGCAGATATGAAGAATGCATTTCTAACCAAATGAATTATTAACTATTCTGCTCAGAATTTATCTTTTTTAAATAGCTTTAATCTTTGTCACTAGTACATCATTATTTGTACAGCTTGGGTTTATCCATGAGAAGGTCACCTCTGAGAGTGTGATTGGACAGAATTGAAGTTGCCCATCAATATAGTTGTTCTGACTCAGGTGACTTGTGAAGTCACTTAATGAGAAGTTCCAGAATTATCACCTAGCACTTGCATTCCCTTTTTTCTGGAGTCAACCTGTGCATAAACAAGGTTTTCTTGTTCATTTATATCTCAAGTACTAGGTTTAATTCACATGTGTTCTCAGAAAGTGGCTCAGTGCTGTAAGGTTAGTGGGTCCCTGCTGTATGATATAATTGCAGGATATGATGTTAAAAGTATAACCTGTTATTTGTTTCTGACTTAATCTGGACATGGGTAACATGTACAAGTCAATTTCTCTAAAAAAACACAAAGCCCTCCTATTTTTAAATTGTATCTCCAGTTAGACAACTTTCTAAATCTTTGAAATTCCCTTTTATTTAAATATTACCCCTTCTCTTGTGTATAATCCCAACCTTTAAATTCTAAATCAGATTAATCCTCTGCACATAAAATACCAAGTTTTCTCTTACTCCAAAGTCAAACATAATTTAAGGGCAAAAATATTCTACAAATAAAATTATCTGAGATAAGTCTGTCACAAAGAGTTCCCATCAGTTTTTTAGATGGTCCTATTATGGTGATAATTTTCACTGGTCCTTCTCAGGAAGTTTCTTTACTTTATTTGATATGAAGAGATTTGTTTACTTGACTCAGTAGTTTTGCTGAATTTGATATACTGTTGAAGTTGTGGATCAGGATATTTATCAATATCACTAATTGTGAATCCTTTCCGTTCCCTCTCATATCTTCCCTACTTGTGAAGTGATCTCTCTGGTCCAAGAGAGAACATGAATAGGTTCAATAAATACATATCCGAGAGTTTTCAAAGATGCTAGAGAAAATATGACACATTGTATTGCTTTCACAACTTAACATAAGGCCCTAGAAATCTGATGGTCGTGAATGCAGAAACTAATTAAAGCCTTTGAAAACATTAAAAAAAAACATGCAAGCATGTCCTTTTTTATTGTTTGAGGCAAGGGAGGGACATCTGATTTCTCTCTCCTATCTCTAGAATACATACATGCATGTGCAGTTGTGAATCTACTTACAGGTCTGCATTTTCTTAAGCTATGACTCTCTATAGAGGTTACTATCATCCTGGTGGGAGGAAGAGATCCTGGAAATGCATCCCTCTGGTTTATCACAGGGTTTTAGCTGTATGTGATCCATCCATCCATTCACAATGTTCTCCAAGGGTCTCATTCATCCCTCAGTTAGCCTTCAGTCCATTCAACAAGTACTTGCTGAGGATTAGACACTATCATACTCCATGCCACCACCACCTCTGCTCAACATTGACTTCAACTACACTTGGATGGATAAATCCCTGCTTGCTGACAGCTTCCCACCCCTGACTTTCATCTTTTTTCCTCTGGGCTTTCTCTAATGCCTGGAAGGTCACCCACCCGAGCATTCAAAAAGTGGTTGAGTATTATTACCAGGATAACCAATAGCACTACCAGCAGTTATAGAGATAGGTAGATAAAATGTCCCAGTTTTTCTTTCTGCATATGTGAGTTCTGACCTACATGCAAGCCAGTTTCTTAAAGGCTCTCATGAGGATTTGAATCCCAATTGCTCACAATGATAAACAGATCAACAATGGACCTTTTATTGGTGTTTTTTCCTTCCCTATCTCATTCCCTTATGCCCTTAGTCTTAGAATTTCTTCCAAATAGACCACCTGCATGCAAGACCTTTTTGCAGGTTCTCTTTTTGGGTAAACCAAAACTAAGACAATTTCTCATATCACTTCAGTTCAATCAACATTTATTGGCTTATAATTATATGCTAGGAAATGTGCTAAGGTTTAAAGACAAGCAATACAATTACACATTCTTCTGACCTCAAGGAGAAATTGTTTGTTTGTTTGTTTTTGAAAGAGCAAGACAGATAGACATGTCATCACAATAGAATATTATAGTTACTATAATAATAGCATGTCCAAAGGTTTATGGGAACTCAGAGGAAAGAACAACATATTCTTTGTGGGGTGGGGGCAGTGGAAAAGCAACCTGTTCAAAAAGTTTCCTGAAGAGGTATTTATACTGATGTTAGATGCATCAAACAATAGTGTGCTACATGAAAAACAAAGGGTAAAAACAGAAGTAATCTAAACAAAGATTAAAAGTGTGTAGTATTTACTCCTTCAGAATGAAGCACAGAGCACTTATATATCATGTTTCCTGCAAGGCACTGGGAACAGGTCAATGAAGAAAACGGCATTTTGCAGGACATTTTGTCAGGATTTGTGAATCTACAGTGCCCCAAGTACTTCACTGACTTTCCACTGTACTATAAATGATCCAACAATGGGGACTATATTTTATTGTGCTTTTTAAAAAATTTCATGCAGAATTTCTGAAAACCTTCCATTTTAAAAGTTTTACCCTATTCATACATAAATTTTAAGCAACCTGATTTCTTGAGCCACTTATGCAGTAACTTGATGCAGAGAAGAAGGAATTCACAATGCTCTGTCTGAGGAACTTAATATTTTTGGTCTTCTTGGGTTTAAATTTCTAAAATAAACTGAAAATTTTGGGGTCCCAGACTTCCCCTCAGATTCTCAACCCATATTGCTCTCAGTCTTGAAATAAGAGAGTGTGTTAAACACCAGGCTGAATGAGGACTTTACTCACTGATAATCACTCAGGAAATTTTGGTCTGTAAACCTAACTGGAGTCATTTAGAAAACCAGCTACAAGACCTTCGTCTGGAAACTCTGTCACTGTGATGGAATCAAAAGTGAGAACAAAGGTGCAAAGGGGCACAACTGGCTCCCACCTTAATGAAATACACAGCCATCTATGTCTGTAAGGGCAGATTTATTTCCTGCTAAAACATGTATTTCCTGTCTCATAAACACAACTTGAGTACACCTTTTCAAACACCCAAGGAGAGACAAAGGGAATGGGGCAGTGTGGCAATCGGCAGGACTAACGCACCCTGGGCTCATTTTCATTCATGGAAGATCGCGTTTCTCACTCTAAATTTAGCATCTACCTACCTCACTCACAGCCCAACACCCAGTCTCTATTTTTAAATCACGATCCGAGTTTCTTAGCTCAGTAAACTGCCTTGTTTAAGTATTCTTCTCATCTATTTTTCTCTCCTCTGGGGAGCAAAGTATTTCCTGACATCTGTTTTAAATTTGTTTTTCTTTTAATTTCTTTGTATGCCTCTTTTTCCTATCATCTGCACTGAATTGAAAATAGCATGTTGGGCTGCAGGGGTTTTTGCCATTTCTAGAATAATATTATCTTTTGCCTCAGGAAACTCCAAGGGGCATTTGTGCTACCTGTACATGCATGGATCATGTGGTCATCGCAAGGCAGCCGCCTCTGTGCAGAGGACAGATGGATACAAAGCTGTGCATCCCTGAAAATCTCCCACCATGCTGTTTTATAAGCCTGGAATACTTACTGAAATTGAACTATGGATGGCCTCTGTTAAGGACTGTTTGTATCACCCCAAAATTCATATGATGAAGTCTTAACTCCTAATATGATATTTAGAGATGGAGTCTAAAGGAGGCAATTATTGTTCCATGAGGTCAGAGGGTGTAGTCCTCTTGATGGGATTAGAGCCTTTGTAAGACCTGACACCAGAGTGCCCTCACTCTCTGGCTCTCATTGTGAAGACACAGCAGTAAGGCAGCCAGGACGAGAGCTCATACAAGAACCTTCCTATGCAGGCACCTCAGATCTCACACTGCCAGTCTCCACGAATGTGAGAAAGTCCATTTTGGCTGTTTAAGCCACACAGTGTACATGCCATGAACCTCTTTCAGAGATGCAGGTTGTGGACACCTCCTGCATCTGGGACCATACTGATGAGTTCCTCTTGGATGGCAATGAATAACTGGAGCAAAAACTGTCTCTTCCATTAAGAAATAATGCTATTTGGGGCACACTTTTAACATATCCATTGTAGACTTTTGGGGAATAAATGGAAATAGAAATTAAATCATTTGTAAGCCCAGCATCCTAAGATAAATAATAAATATGTGTTGTTAAGATTACTTCCAGTCTTTTTGATATCTGTATCTATGCTTAAACTGAAGCACATATATTGTAATGTTTGCATGTCTGTGTGTATGCACTTACTATTGTTATGTATTCATGGTTATTATACATGAGTATATCCAGTGAATGTGTATGTGTAGGTATGTATACATTCTGAGTGAGCTTATTTACATGCACATGCACACACACACATATACAAACACATTGTATCTATAATCTTATGATACCAAGAAAATATGCTGCCAACCTAGATTATTTATGATTCAGAATCTGGAGAATGAGTAAACAATTGGAATGTGGAGAAAGGGAGTTCTTCAGAAGTGTTGCTGAAAATTAGAAAATGGGTTCCCTTCAGTTTTATTTGAAAAATGAACATAAAATTTAGACTGCCTTTTTATTTGCTGTTTGGCAGCTAAACTCTCTTGAATGCCATTCCATGAAAAGACTGTGCCATGTGGCTCCTGGCCCTATATGTAGGATAATACAAAAGCATGTCAGCAAATAGAGCTGGTCTGTTCCATCCAGCTTATGTCATCTTTCAAAGGACATCATAATTTTCTTTTTTAAAAAATATTTTATTTATTTATTTTAGAGAGGGAAGGGAGGAAGAAAGACAGAGAGAGAAACATCAGTGTGTGGTTGCTGGGGGCCGTGGCCTGCAACCCAGGCATGTGCCCTGACTGGGAATCGAACCTGCGATGCCTGGTTCGCAGCCTGAGCTTAATCCACTGAGCTATGCCAGCCAAGGCGACATCATAATTTTCTATACTGAACTTCTCCTTAAACAAAATACTTTATGAATCGGCAGTTTTTAAACAGTAAAGCAGTATGTAAATATGAAATGTTGATCTTAATGGGGGGTGGGGGGGAATCTCAGAATCAAAGTAAAAAGTAGATGAAGGGAAAATGTGATAAAGATTTCCTTCCTCCTATTGCCTCCACTAAGATAGCAAGGAGGACTTCCCTGAAACAAAGCAAACAGAATGACAAATGTGTTCAGAAAAGACTCCCCTGCAGCTCCAAAGACAGTAGAGTTTTGAGTGAGCATGTGGCTCTGCCATCCCTGAGTAACCACTGAGAGTACTGGAACATTCTCGTGTCTACTGGCTGCTTGCCATTTGTATTTTGAGATGTTCACAAAAGAGTGGGAAAACATTTTCTTCTCATTTCCAGCAGGAAATAATTTCTGTGAGTGATTGACTACTCCAAACAGTCATCATTCTAGGATTCACATTTACTTAAATGGGCATCTCCTTCTATAAAATGGAATATCTGGTCAGACTGTCCCACAATTTCAATTCTCATGATCTTCCATGACCTTGGAAAGGAAAGAACTGGATTGGAGTGTTTTGTTGGGATATGGTGTTCCTTAACTGCTGATTAAGAACTGCTAACCTTACTAAGGTAAAAAAAAAATTTTGGAGTCTTTCCTAAAGGTATTTATTCTGTGCTTTTCAAAGTTCTATATGTGACATTATGATGAAATGTTAAGACATAAATAATGATTTTTAAACATCAATGAGAGGTTTTTTCCAAATTGCATGATTACATGATTCTTTATTTAAAAGGCACACAGGTATTAGGTTTCTTTACAAGTCACCTGAAAAATGATTTCCTGAAGCTGACCAAGTACAGTGCTCCATTACTATTTTGTTTCAGCTCTAAAGGAGGTGGAGCATCGGGACTGTGTGAGAATGGGAAAAAGAAGCATGAGAATATGAGATCAAAGCAGGTACACTAGAGGAGAAAATGCTTTTTCTTTGTGGCTTTGAAAGTCTGTTTTTAAAGGGGTCCCCTCCCCACCGACTTTGGGGTTTGGCATGTGGTGTGTGGTACAGATGGATGTGCAGTAATACAGCTGTTAAGTATCTGGCACTCTGCTCTTCTGTGCTCCCTGCCAGCTGGCCAGGCTTGTGGAATGAGCTGATTCCTCCCAGCTGTTATGCAAGAGAAAGTAGACAAATGTTGTTCACCAATTTTCCTTCTAAGCCATTTTAGCTTAAGCTAAACAACAATGAACAGGCTTCATCCACATTACGCGTATGTAATTTTGATTGCTTGGTTCCATTTGAATAAGATTAAGAGATGGTGCAAGCAATTCATTGCAACTAGCTGTGAATAGTGCATGAAAGGGGACTTCTCCGTCCAGTGCAGGGTGGCGTGTGGGAGAGCACTGCCAGAGCACCACCAGCTCACAGCTCAGTCCACATAGATGGGTGCCAGGAAATTCACCTCATTTGTAGACACCCGGAAGACCCAGTACAAGAGGATCACTTTACTCAGTAGCTTGTTTCTGGCAAAAAAAAAAAAAAAGATACCAAAAAATATTTACAGTAATAGCTTTTTTTAAAAACCTCATAATGTGAAATGAAATTCAGAAAAGAGTCTGTCCGTTGTGAAAGACAGGTGTTGGGAGAGCAAACCCTCTCTGCAAGGCTGGTGATACAGGGAAAAGATGGTCGACAAAGGCCTCCAGGGAAAGTGCTCAGCCTATTCTCTTACAAGGTGAAAAGGTCACGTGGCCTTTTAGAAAGCTGAGGTAACATTTTATTCTTTCTCAATGAAGATGAATGCATTTGTCTATGTACGTTTTTATGTTTTGGATTTATAATTTTCTTTTTAAGGGTAATTTGTTATCTAACTTTGAATGTACACTAGAGAAGAAAATGGTCTACTCTAGGACCCCTCCTACACTGTTACTGTTTCCCACTCCAGCCGCAAATCATTCGTCATGAAGCACTTGTCCCACTGCCTTCCCGATTCTGGCAGTTCTCTGATGGGGCAAGAAAGATAATTCACTGGAAAATAGGATGTTTGCAAGATTCTCAGGGACAGACCTGAGGTGTTGCCAAAGCTGGTAGATGAGCTGACATCTTGGCTTCTGGGCAGGAGTGAAGGAGTAAGGGCAGGAGAATCCATGGATGCAGTGTCTTTGCCAGAAAGGCACAGGCCACCAATGAAACCTCTCTTTTTCTCCCTGTAATTGTTTTCTGAGATATATACCACTTAACCTCCCAAACTCAGCATGCATAACAAAACCCAAAAATTGTTGGGTCTTGAGCAAGTCCACCTGAGGAAATGGGAGGCAAAGTATGGAGGCCTGCCATTACTACCGAACCCTATGGGATTCCAATACATATTGTGACTTGCTATCTCTCCATTTCTCAAGATTTGACAGGCTCTTTTGTCTTTCCTCGAATGCAGCAAGAAGCTATCATAAAACATATACACGCTGCCTACGATGGGGGAAGAAAGCAATGTTACCAGTGTCATAATCACTATGGAGCTTGAAATGAAAAACATACAAAAAACAAATATATAATTTTAAATATCAAGATATAGTTGTTGAAAGGAATAAAATAGATGAGTGAATGCTGATTTTCCTCTTAATATAACTGTGAAATGTTTTGATTAAACAGAGTTGGAGGAAAGATAATTAATATCTTAAATAGTATTTTTATAAAACATCAGGGTGAAATTAAAGAACAGAATTTGTCATGTAATACACACTGAATTTCTGCAACTCATCTAAAACCCAAGGATAAAACACGTTCAAACACTCTCTTTATCTCGCCTGGCTGCCAATTTTATCACAAGTGAAAGCAGTGCTTTAGGAAATAACAGCACATTGGCTAATAAACACTGTCTGATTCAGTGATTTATTTTCTTCAGAAGTTGTAGCTGTGTTCAAATTGATATCCAATGAAGTGTCACACATTAATTTAAAAATATTAAGACAGGAAAATTTATCTGTGAACTTTGTGATGCCACCACATTGTTGTAAAACACCCTTTCATTTTTTCCCTCTACTGGCAGCAATAATAGCAACAACATACCTCACAAATACTCAACAGAACACATATGTTAACTACATATGTGTGTAGAGCACTGGAGAAGGCAATATGGCAATGTGGTGGTGGAAGGCAGAAGACAGAGAAGGAACATAAAAATCTATTTTAAGGAGCAGAGTCTACTACTGATAATTTCAGAGAGCTAAGAGCTTTTAGTCCTCAAAAAACTTGTTGACTGAAGTAAAGATTTTTGGGGTGGGGGACAAGGGCGGGGTAGCCTCTATTAAGTTGTTCAGATTAGGAAACCTTAGAAAAAGAAGGAAAAAAGGGAAATATGGGTAGAAATAAGTTATGCCTGTTATGTGTCATGGCTAGTAAATTTATGAAAACACTGGAAGAAATAGGACTATCATATTATTTTAGTGACAATGGAATACTATGCAGCAGAATGAAAGAAGGAACTCCTATGGTGACAGCATGGATAGATCTGGAGAGCATTGTGCTAAGTGAAACAAGTTAGGTGATGAAAGAGAAATACTGTATGATCTCACATATAAGTGGAACCTAATCAACAAAACAAACAAGCAAGCAAAATACAACCAGAGACATTGAAATAAAGAACAATCTGACAGTAATCAGAGAGGAGGAGGGAAAGGAATAATAGGGGATAACTGGGGGGGGAGAGGCATCAAGGAACATGTATGAAGGATGCATCAACAGGGCCAAGGGGAATGGGTTCAAGGGTGGGAGGCAGGGCATGGTGGGGTGAAGATAAAGACAAATGTACTTGAAGAACAATTTAAAAAATTATATTTTATTGATTATGATGAAAAATATAGATAAAAAGGAAAAGAGTCATGGATATTCCAAAAGAAAGATTTCAAAAGTTGAGTTATTTGGTTTAAGATATTGTTTCTCATACAATGGTCCAATGTATGCAGGTCTTTGGACTAGATTGTATTATTTTGATTACATTGAAGGATTTGAGGATTATTATATATCATCAATGAATCTCCTGGCTTCACAAGCATAAGGCTCCTTCCTCTAAGATTTGTTAAAACTTCTCTTTCTCTGCTGCTAAAATTCAGGAACAACTTGTCATGCTTTTACTCAAGAATACTAGCCAAGGAAATAAACTCTATAATGTAGGAGATCTTAGGAATAGAAGTAGAAAAGATACAAAATTATCTCTAGGGCAGAAGGGAAATATGAGTTGCTGACAATACCTTTTACCATGCTACACATCCCTTCCTTTCCCAACTTAATTTCCTTACTTTGAAAAACAAATTCTTAGTGTTTACTAAAACTAATCACTATTTGCAAAAGTCATTGCAAACATCTCTGGCTTTATACTTGCATTCATGCCAATTTCCTACTATGTCCTAGGGTCATTGTTAGGATTAAATGAGATTGTACAAATATAGCTCATGCCACAAGTCCTATCAATTAAGATTAGCATTTAGCAATAAATCCTTTGTGGTTCAAGTCACAACTCACCTTTTCTATGCATCTTTTCTGAACATTCTAAATAATTATGGTCTTATTTGCTTGTCATTCTTTAAGAAAGTGTTCCTTTTCCTCTTTCCTTAATGTATATAGCATTTAACTACATACCTAGTTCAAAAGCTTGTCTTTAATAATAACTTAAGTGCTCTTTGAACTGAGTATCATATATGACAAAGTCTAGGATACTGGAACACTATGATGAAATATATTAAGCAGTATTACTAATGAATAAATATATGTGAAACATCCCATAAGAAATGGCCAGACACTAACGAAATCTTTGGTTTTAAGAATGACTTTCTTATTTTCGTTCCACTATTAGTTCTCAGTAGTCTTGTGACTTGGTAAGGATTCCAAATTTCTTATCAAGGGTGGATGTGTTAATTGCAGACACACTCGGTCTGTCTTCTATCTCAAAGATGTCTTAAAGTTATATTGATTTCATCTATGGAATTGTTGTCATTTCAGCACTTTCTCCTCCTAATTGCTATGCTGCATACCTTTAGGTGCCAGAAAAAATAATCTTCTTCAATATTAATGCCCTCTGAAAAAAATCAGTTGTAAAAAATGGTGAAAATGGAGATAAATTTTGTAGAATTATCTGGTTTGGGTGAGACAGAATAATTCCTGAGTGGAGTATTAACTGGAAAGTTTCCTTAATTGAAAACATTCATGCTATGATTATTATGATAGTTTTCTGCATCCACCCCAATTTTAACAATTCCTTTCTCCCACTGCAGCACCTGGAATTAAAAGTGAACAAAAAAGACATAAATCTCCAGTCTGATAAAACCTTTTTGACTGGAGAGAGACACACACTAATATAAAAAGTAATTGAATAATATTTAGACACTCCTAAATGCAAAGTAGTAAAAATGAATATGAAATACCAAGATGAGGATTGATTGAGATAACAGTTTAGATAAGATGGCCCAAGGAGTAATAAAAGAGAAAAAAGGTAGTCGAAGATGACACTGTGCCATTTGGCCTGAGCAACGGAAAAAAAGAGTCCATTATCTAAGAGGAGTTTGGTCCGCAGGGGTGTCAAATATCAAAAAATATCAGCAAGTTATGGATCTATTACCTATTTTCAGTACAAAATTCAAGTAGGAATGTGAAGAAGCTAGCTGGACTCTTGAGTATGAGGGAAAAGTCTGGATGTAAGTCTGGGAAACAACCTTTACATGAAAGTTAAACTCATGAATCTGGGTGAGATCACCGAGGGCATAAACAGGAAGGAGAAGAGTATAAGGTCTGAGACTTCTGGTGGTCGAGGAGATAGGGAAATCTTCAGAGGAGCCTAGGGAGAAGGAGCTGGGAAGATGGGAGGAAACCCAGTCAATATGAAAACCAAGAAAAGATGTCTTCAGGCAGAGTATCATTTGTATCAAATGTTACTTAGGGAAAAGTAACACAAAGAGTCACAAATGGTTACTGGATTTGCAACATGGACGTCAATGATGCCCTTGAGTTGGATGGTGGTGGCAAGAAACCAAATTTCAGTGGACTCAGGGAAAAAAGGAAGAAATACATTGGCTTCTTAAGTACCAGGCATTTTCCTTCAAACTTTATTTTATTGAGCAAGTTGGCAATAAGAACTACGTAACTCTCTCTCTCTCTCCCCTCTCTCCCTGCCTCTCTATTTCTTTACCAAAGAAATAAGTGGGTTGCTTCCTTGCAAAAATTTTTGAAAGACGGAGGGCCAGTTGTTTAACAGAGGTGTTGTTACTTGAGCAGATTGACACATACTGCCTCCTTCACAGTCACACCAGTGGCATAGTTCCTTTAATTGGGATGTTCCAAAACAACACCACATTAGCTTTTAATCCAAGATGTTTGAAGCAGTTTTTTCCTGAAAACTGTGGTTTAGAGTATGATTACGAAGAAATACTGGAAAGCTGGAATTTCTTTCTTCCTTTTTTTTTAGGCATAATCTCCTATAAGCTTTTTTTGTGTGTGCGTGTGTATAAGTACCAAAACACCAAAGTCAATATCTTTTTTTTTTTTTAGTTTCCCTAGCTTTTCATGGAAAATATTCCTCAACCTTGGAACAACTCAAATTTGTACTCTGGAAAAATAAAAGCTACATAAACCTCAAGCAATATAGAGGAAGAAGTGGGAAAACATTTCTGAAGTAGTAGGTACTGGGCTCGATTACTAGCTTTTGTGCTGAAAGGAACACAACGTGCTCTGGGCGCCCTACCTGGAAAGGTAGGGGTCCCAGGAATGCTCATCTTCAGAGTTCCAAAGAGACCAAATTGCATCAACTGTATCAATAAAATCTCACTAGTAATAGCTGCCACTGGGCTTCTAATAATAACAATGCATAAGAAGCACATGGGAACATGCCAAAGTGCACTGCATTCAATTTCTGACTGCTGGAAAGCTTTGTTTTCATGGGAGGGAAGATGAAACATGAGTTTTAGAGTAGAATTTTGATACATTTAAGGAATCATAGATCTGATGTTGGTTAACTCCTGAAATGCCAACCAATGTTATTAGAAGTTATGCATCAATATGAAACAGGGTCCTCTATTCAATCATCATTTGAAATCCACATGGGCAACACCTTTGTAACTTGGATTGTCATCCATCAGCTCAACTGTGATCAAGGAGCCCCAATTCAACATTGAATTTCTGAAGTCTAATATTTACCAAATGTGCAGCCTTGATCCCTTGCAGTCCTCTTTACAAGTTAGAAAATGGAGACTATTGGCTTCCTCAAAGTCCTGAAGTGACTATTGGTTACAACTGAACACATCTCCAAGGCTCCACAGTTTCTTTGTTTTTCTTGTTCTACAAAGCTGCATCATGTTCTAAATCCCTGTAAGGAAAGCTAAATCAGTTTATTCACTTCACACTGTAGCACTTGTGTTAATTTGGAAAAAATATTTTTTAAATGTATTTTAGGAATAAAATTAGACCTTATAATTAATTAAAAGTGATCACCTCCAATTATCAGCATTATCATTTGAAATACATAATGACCTTGAATTTTATTTAGACTTTCAGAAATTAAAGAAACTTTAATATAGTCATAGACACTACATATTTTTCATTATAATGGTAATTTGCTTAATTAAAAAGATACACTTTGGGGTGGAACAAATAATCTATGGACTAATTTTTCATGACATAATGCAGGGTTTCCAAATTTAGCAGTTATGCACATGATATACTTATACTGAAAAGCTACTTGCTGTTTATCTTGTAGTCAGATTTAACTGAGTGTTCCAGAAAAGAATCACAAAAACAAAGAAAATACATGAACAGCATTTATGTAATTCATTTCTGGAATAGCAGAAAGGGAAAAAATGTTTTTTCAGACAGCATTACTGTTTTAAAAACATAATACAAAACTGTTTTCAAGCTGCATTTAGAAGCACCAGTTATCTAGAGCAGTGATTCTCAACTGTGGGCTGGGATCAGCAGCACTAGTGCTACCTGCACATTGTGAGAAATAGGTGCGTACTCACAGGTCCCCCCAGACACACTGAATCAGAAGTTCTGGGGCTGGGGGGTGGGGCCAGCAATCTGGCTTCAACAACGCTGCCCTACCTTTCAATTCTGATGCAGGTTCAAGTTTAAGACCCACTGTGCTGGTGAGTGTTTTTACCTGTATTAACATCTAAAATCAACCACAGAATAAAGAACTTGGGTTTTGATTGCTGTCGTTTTTTTTTTTAATTCTTTGTTTTTTGTTTTTTTATTATAGGTTTAGAGAACTTGAGTCTTCTCTTAATTAAACAATGAGGATCTAGATATGGGGAGCGAGGAGAGGCAAAAAGAAAGTAAGGATTTGGCATCATTTTGCATAGCCCTTCATTGAAGGGCTGGCCTCAGATAGGTTCCTAGGCTCCAAGATATTTATTGACTAAAACCCACAGCCATTTAATCAAAGCAGCTCCATTGTAAAGTCATTTTTGCAGATAGTGCAGCCACCTTATTTAAACAATGTTTGATAATGGTTCCTAACTAATATCAGGTAATAGACATTTTGAAGCTGCTGGTGAAATGCTGTGTATCATGCTTTTGCTTTTCACACAACAGTCTGGATCCAAGATATACACCAAGAGATGGTGTAACAAAGAATTTCTAAAGCATCAAATGACCTATGAACTACAGTTCTATGCTTAAGAACATTTCACTTTGGAAGAGTTTAATTGGATACTGTATTGTTTTAATTACACTAACAAGGAATCAGTTATCCATGTACTCAACATATATATTTCATATATTCTAATGAAATTAAATTAAAATTATGTTATCTGGAAACAAAGCTATCATCTAGTTGGGATAAACAAGTTTTTTAAGATTTTATTTATTTATTTTTAGAGAGGGAAGGGAGGGAGAAAGAGAGAGAGAGAGAAACATCAATGTGCGGTTGCTGGGGGTCGTGGCCTGCAACCCAGGCATGTGCCCTGACTGGGAATCGAACCTGCGATGCTTTGGTTCGCAGCCCACACTCAATCCACTGAGCTACGCCAGCCAGGGCTTAACAATTTTTAAAATATTTTATTTGCTCTATATTTTGTCTTGGTCTAATACTTTGATCAAATAAGCATATGTTTTATTTGTTTTTATAAATAAAACAATAAATTTAAATTAACTTTGATGCTGTTAACCTTGAACATTTATTCCTTTCTGATTTTCTCTCTTATATTCTAAATGGAAAAAGAAAGTAGTTGATACACAATGTAATTGTCACTCTTCCCATTATAACATTATATATTCACAATGGAATATTACTCAGCCATAGAAAAGAAGAAATATTTACCCTTTGCCTCAGTATGGATGAACCTGCAAAACATTACGCTAAGTGAAATAAGCCAGTTAGGGAAAGACAAATACCATGTGATCTCACTCATATGTGGAATATAATAAACAAACTGACCTAACAAGCAAAACAGAGACAGACTCATAAGAGAGCAGATAACAGCTAGTGGCGGGGAGTTAGTGACTAGAGGGATTGAGCAAAAAGGAAAATGACTCATGAACAAGGACAACAGTGTTGTGTTTGTTGGGTGGAGTGATATAAGGAGACTAAATGGTAATGGAAAAAATACAATAACAATTAAATAAAAAAGGTTTGGATAAATGTTTAATTAAATATTTATTATTTAATGAGGCATAATATATAAAGATACAAACACATGTGCATAACAATATTTATAATATATTTGCATAAATATATATATTACATGAATACCACAAATGTCAACATTTAAATAAGATTATAATCATCTAAATGATGCTGTAGTTCCCTACCTTAAGTATACACAATGACTATATAGAGCTATTCAGTAAACATTTTGGCTGCCAACCCAAAAAGTTTTAAGAAAATGAATGAGGACTGTGACATCAGAGAAGCTTACTTACATGATCCTGGTGACAAACATACTGAACAATGAGTAATTCACACACAATGAAAAACTTTCCTAAAACATAGTATGACAAACATTAGCAATCACAATTTGAGTCGATAACCAATACAAACTCTTGAACTAAAAACCAAAGGGTATGGTATTCAACCTTGACAAGTGTATATGTGCATGAATTAGAAAATGATCAGTTATCCCAGGGCAAACCTAGTTCTAATCAAAATTGTGCAAATCTCTTCTGGTCCTTGCTTTTAAGAATGCGAATACACAATGAAACTTGGTTAGTAGGACAGATGACTAAGAAGATGACAATCAATTACCAAGGTCTCAAATAAGCTAACCAGGTACTGATGGAGTTGCATCAAGAGGCATTTGGGTTAAACTTACTGTGAAATTTGAAAGTTTAAAATATAGAATGGTGAATACTGTGTATAAACCTGTTAACATCACTCAAGAAAAAGGAAAGAAGAAAGGAAAAGGAAGGAAGGAAGGAAGGAAGGAAGGGGGGAAGACAGAGAGAGAACAAGAGAGAAAGACTTTCCTATAGTTTTACACTGACTTTAATTTAAAATAAAATAACATGGAAAGTAATAAACTTTATCTGTTTGAAAATATAACTTCTTAATTTTATCATTTCCCAAGGCAGAAACAGCTGTGACAAATATTTATCTTTATGCCACTCAAGCATGAAAAGTCCAACATTGTTTTGAAACATTATTCCATCTAACCTCAGGGAGGTTTCCCTAAATTCCCTCGATTCTCAGTACATTACTCTCTATTCCAAAACAGAGAAGGAAAAGGTATTCTAGAAGGTTCAAGTCATATTTGTTTCTTACAACTCATTTCTTTGTGTCCAAAGGATTTTGTCTGTATGGCAAATCAAAAATTCATGAATATTTTTATGGCCCAACAAGTCAAGACATGCTTTTGTAGGTAACATTAAAACAAAATAACTTGTTTTATTTTATTAAATAAATCCTTCAGCATTTGCAAAAAAAAAAAAGATATTGGGCCTAAAAATGCTTCTACTGACAAATAAAACTAACATAAAAACTGAGAATCATAAAAAATAAAAACATTCCATATTAATCCTGATATTTGATTCATATTTAAGAAGTTATTCAGTTGAAATGTTCAGGTGGTGTAAATTGCTCTTTCTTGCTAAGTTGAACTGGAAAGCACACAGAGCACTTCTTGATAATAAGGGGTTTCTATAGGTTTTCTTGTGGCTCTATTCTTGTAACCAGTGTTCACAGAGTACTGTAATAGTTTGGCTGAAAATGCTCATATGAATAAGTTCTTCTATTTTATATAGCTAAGTTCATTTTGGGTGGTGAGTCATTTTAGTTTTGTTCAAGAGAAAATACTTTGAATATGAAGATTGAGCAAAAAATTGAAACTCGAGTTGTAAATGTAGCATGAAATGCTATGAAATTAAGTTGTAAAAGCATCCCATCACAGCTTTTCTAATAAATGAAAAGGAAAAATATTCAATTGGACCAAGCTCCTTTCTTCTTAAAGTTTATGTGCTCATATACCAAGGAATAGCAATGTTTGGGCGAGAAAGGAAATCTGAGTTCAGAAGACAGTGGGTATCGGCATTCCTAGGAGCCAGTTTACATTCCTGAAATCTCTGGTTCCCTTCAATTCACTAAACCTGCTTTCAAGCTGCCACCCTGAGCAGACAAATGTCCCAGGTATGGCAAGAATTGCAAGTAAGAGGAAAATGCTCTTGGATCTTGCAACTTACTAAAGATCACAAGCATGTCTATAAGCATACAGGCCATAAGTGCCAGAAGAGACTTTGTGCCCAGGACATAGTGTCCAGTGGATATAGGGTCCAGTGGAGGAGATGGTAGCAAGTAAGATGAGCTTCACAGTTAGAATGTGGGAATGAAAATGTATATTAAAACAAAGACAGAAAGAGTCTGAGCAGGGACCTTTCTCATAAGATGTGTATAGAAAAAGGGGAAAAATGAACCAGAGAGAGTCATTTGGGTCTTAGTGTGGATGATGACAAAAAGCCATTCAGAAGAATATTAGGTATTATTAGTAGCTGTACCGTCAAACCCTTGCTTCTAAAGTATAAGAATCATCTGGAGATCTTGTTATAATTTGTTCAACCTGGAGTCTTGACTGAGATTCTGCATTTTTAAAGTTCCCAGCACATGTTGACAAGTGCTGATGGACCACAGAACACACCTTGAGCACTGAAATATTAAAATTCTTTCTGCATTATTGCTATTTGCATCACAGGGGAAGTGGTTGGAAATAGGGCAGAAATAGATACAATTACATAAAAGTAGTGCCCTGGCTGGCGTAGCTCAGTGGATTGAGCGCGGGCTGTTAACCAGGCATTGCAGGTTTGATTCCCAGTCAGGGCACATGCCTAGGTTGCAGGCCATGTCCCCCAGCAACCGAACATTGATGTTTCTCTCTCTCTCTCCCTCTCCAAAAATAAATAAAATCTTTAAAAAAAAGTAGCATTAAAATAGGAATGGTAATAATAATGCCTTACATTTATTTTGTGTGTTATATTATAATAACCCTATGCTAAATGAAAGAAGCCAGTCACAAAAGACCACATATTATATGATTAAGTTATGTGAAATGTTTAGAATAGGCAAATTTTAATAAAACTTTTTAAAAAGCATGAAATTGGTGTTTATTTATAGGAGTCAACACAAAAGAGCCCATGAATGTATCACTGAGTGGTTAAGAAAATGGTCTTCGTAATCAGACTCGGGTTCAAGTCCTATATTTTCATTATTGGCTGAGTGACCATATTTAAGTATGTCTGTGTGTGTGTGTTTCACCTATAAATTGGGAATACAGATGGCTACATCTCAGGATAGTCATAGGATTATATGTAATAGTGACTATAAAATGGAAAGCAAGGGCAAAATACCACTCAATAAATAGTAGTTGTTCTAAACATTATGTTTCAAATTAGTAAGTGGTTATTTCCTGCATTCTGTAATTTTAAACATCTCTTCCATTTTTTATTTAAAAAAAAAATTCCCAAAGTGAATCAACTTAACCTTATGATGAGCCTAACTTGGAAAAAAGCCAGGTATACTAAATCTAGCTATGTCATCCAGGCTTGACAAGTATCCTGTTGAGTGCTTCCTGTATTTTCCTTGACTCCTAAGTTAAGATTCCAACAGTTTTGCCTAGAATTCTCCAGTTCCTTTTTCCTCTACCACCCCAGTAGCTCATTTTCATGTATGAATAAAGATACCTCTCTAAAGACTACAAATGGTTATGTATATATACATATATACATATGGTAGTCGTATTAATAGAAAATTTTTTGTATATTTAGTCTCTTTCTCAGCAAAACCCTGCATCCTCAAGAAAAAGTACATTTTCTGACACCATGAGACTTCTTGTAGTCATAGTACAGACTTTTGTTGAGAAGATTTATTATAGCCCAGCTGGCTGGTTTGGGTCCAGACAAAGCCCCCAAACCTGTCAGAAGATTCTGGCCAGGTCAACAAATGTACAGCTTTTGTTAAAATAAGAGACTGTTGGACTCCACTGTAGACCACCAGTACAACTGTACACTCATGTCAATGTGTCTAGACATTTTCAATTTTTTCCTTTTTCTCTAGTTTTTATTTACCATTTCCTTGTTCCCAAGAGCAGGTTAATATATATACTATAACAAGATAAAGTTAATATAGGTAATAATAATAATGTTAAGGTAATATAAAAGGTTGAAAAATAAAACAGAATCTGGAGTGAAGTTAGATTTCAAACTGAGGCCATAAGTTCCTCTGCACCTGGCTGGAGCTAGATCACAAACCTAGATTAAAATGTTAGTGTCAGAAAAATAATAGGAAATGATCAGATATAGGAGCTATACAGTGTTCATAAGTTGTAAAAACTTGAAGGTACTCAAAAGATTAACAACTCTTCCTAAAAGTGTAAACAGAAAGAAATTTCTCCTGTGGGTTTCATGTGAGGAACATAATTCTATGAGTAACATAGGTGGACAACATTCTTTCTTTTTTTTAAGATTTTATTTATTTATTTATTTTTTTTTTTAAAGATTTTATTTATTTATTTTTAGAGAGGGAAGGGAGAGGGATAGAGAGAGAGAGAGAAACATCAATGTGCGGTTGCTGGGGGACATGGCCTGCAACCTAGGCATGTGCCCTGACTGGGAATCGAACCTGCGATGCCTGGTTCGCAGCCCGCGCTCAATCCACTGAGCTACGCCAGCCAGGGCAGATTTTATTTATTTATTTTTAAAGAGGGAAGGGAGAGGGAGAGAGAGAGAGAAACATCAATGTGCGGTTGCTGGGGGACATGGCCTGCAACCTAGGCATGTGCCCTGACTGGGAATTGAACCTGCGATGCCTGGTTCGCAGCCCGTGCTCAATGTGGACAACATTATTTCAAAACTAGTTCTCATTAACTCATTTAAGAAAAATACTAGCATGTTACAATAAAGTCAATGGTCTAAAGAGAAAACAGAATTCATGTACCTATGTAGTCTCCTGCTTTTCAGGTATATAATAAGTCATTCACCTTTTTGACAATGTACATGATAGTTTATAATATATGAATGAAAGACATCTTATGTGCAGAAATAAATACTATTAAATTTTATTATCACATCCTTGAACTCTCTTTTTCATTATATCAGCAAGGTGATTTTTAAAGCACTTAATTTTCGTTGTCTTTAAAAACAATTTATCCATAAATAGATAGAATTTTTTAAAATATCTTCCATTGAAGGAAAGATTGCATTGATTTTTCTCCTTTACCATAAAAGATATTTATAACAGATACCATCATGTTGACCTAATGCTTGCCTTACTGGATTCATGGTGGTACAATAATGAAGGAATTCAGGGTACGGATTCTAAATTAATTGGCAATTTGAACTTGGAATGATCATTGCTTTTTGCCTGTTTGGGAAACATGAT
The DNA here is from genome assembly GCA_004024845.1 of Tonatia bakeri. Classification (NCBI taxonomy): domain Eukaryota; kingdom Metazoa; phylum Chordata; class Mammalia; order Chiroptera; family Phyllostomidae; genus Tonatia; species Tonatia bakeri. The sequence goes on from PVIA01007919.1 coordinate 70,903, forward strand.
TGCTGGATTTAGAGATGGATGAAGACAAACTGCACTGCTCTGACAAACCATTCTTCTGAGAAAATTGAACTGTTCTTTTTCCAATGGGGTAATGATACCTAATCCATCGAGATGTAAAAACTATAAAAAGACCTCTTTACAGAGCGCTCCAGTCAGCCGATTAAAGAAAGTGAGCAGGGTTCTTAATGGAAGATAAACGGCCGCCCTATAGGGTTCTATCTGTCAAACTAATCTCAAAAAGCGTCTCATACAAAACTAGAGTTAAAAAGACTGTCAAGGCAGGCTGCACCACTCATAAACGAAAACCTGGAGCTTAGTGCCCAAGTCCTGTGCATGTGAAATTAAAATATTGGAAGAAAGCTTTTCCCTCCACATTAGTCTAGGCATACTCAGTGAACCCAATGTGAGATAATCCAAAACAATTCAGGTTCAACAAAGGTTGGGAAAATATTGTAGTAGACATAAAGCTTTGATGAAGAACTGCTTTGATCTGAAGATTACAAAATACACAGTTTCTAATCTGACAAATTTTGAGCTGCAAAGCATAGTATCTAAACATTCCTCTTTTGTCATAACAGTTTAATCCCTTAAGAATGTGATTTAAACCACTGGAGAGCAAAGGTCACCATGCAATTTGTATAAAAGAAGAAAACTGCCTCAGACACCTTGATAGAAGTATGTGAGGGTCATTCAATTATATAACAGAATGCTGCTTACTATTGGCCCTGCCAGGTCACCTTCAGTTCAAGGCATGCCAAGTGCCTATTTCTTTTCAATGCAATTAGGTAAAAGATGAAATGAGTCTCTCTCTCTCTCTCTATCCCACCCTCGTTTTCATTGTAAGTTTATCTCTACCCTTCCATTTATTTTTTTCTTTACTTGAAGATTTACATTCCCCTGATGACACGAAACTAGTGTTTTTAGTTGTTGCTATTAGATTCCCCAATAACTACAACTAAACTCAATAAAAATGCTACAGAATTGTAATTGCAGGCTTTCTATACATAATAGATTTAACCAAAAATGCATATATCATATTTTAATTAGTATTGCCTCAAATTAAACACAGAACTGGCCATCAATATTGACAAACAAGAACATTTATTTTTCATATAGGGACAAATGAAACTTAAAGTACTTGGTGTTGCCAAACATACTTTCTCATTTCCTTTGATGGAAGGAAGTTTCATGCTTGTAAATACATGAAAACAAACGCATATTAACCATAGTTACCTTAACTCTCTCAAACTACTAAGACAGACAGAACTTTGGTCTCAGTATGCTAAATATATGATTGTCTGTTCATTGATCATTAGGGACTTGGGTATAATTAATACATATTCGTGTGATAAAAGCCTCTCTTTGATATTTTAATAGAAATAAATTTTAAAATAATGGCTCATTTGGGCAGCAGAAGTATTGTAGAAGTGGTATTTGTATTTAAACTTAAAGACCTATATTACACCTCTACTCCACCTGTCACTTTTGCTATGAGAATAGAGGGAAGAAATGTTGGATTCAGCAGAAAGATTTAGAGTTTCATTCAGTAAATGTTGTTTCCTCGCCCCCTCAACTCCAGATGGTTTGGAAAGCCTAGAAAACATGCATTCTATTTCTTCCAGAAATGTAAAGTTAGGAGGAATCTTGCAACATAATCTGCTCCAAGTAGCCAGATTTATGTATGTAAATGACTGTATGCTTCAGGAAACAAATATTCTGTTCCTAAATATTTTATAAGCAAATTAACCTATAAACTGAGCTTGGCAGATGACTAGGTCAACATCCATTTTTCAGGAATAGTTCCAGAAAACACAGATATATAAATCTGAATATGAAGGCCCTGTACCCAGGTTCTTACCCATGCAGAGGTTTGCAAACCACCTTGAAACTACATGTGAATAAACAGGCCTCACTGATGGTCTAAGCCCTTCTTTAGGCTGATCCAGAGAGGTTCATGAAAATCTAAAAAGCATTCTTTACCAAATCTCATCCCTACAGTGATGAGTATTAACAGAGAGTTGATTTCAAGGAGGAACATCTAAGAGAATCTTAATAAAAGTTGGAAAGAACCTACACCTCCCAGAGGGCAGGTAAGGCCACAGGGACACCTGAGCCAACCCCAAGTAGAGCTGGCCTCAGGATGTGCAGTTACTCATTCAACACTAATTAAATGTCCTGGGACTCTTATAGAAACATCGACTCTGCCCTCACAGAGCTCATGGTCCGTTTCCCCTGTATGTACATGTTAATTGTAGTTCTGATGGGTTGAGCCAATTTTTATCAAGGTCCTGTCTTCTCTATGGTCCACATGTATTTGTAATTCTGGTTGAAATTCTGGTAGGTGATAAGTGCCATTCATTTTTTGCATTCATCGTGGAAGTGGGCACAAAATTACGATGCTACTATTTGAATACAGTGTAGTGCTTACATAAGAAAAAATTAAAATTGCATTTAGTGAAACTTTTCTATCTAAATTGGTTACGTAGTTGGTGTTGTCTTATCAGAACCAAATAGGCTCCTGTAAGTAAATGGTTTTCTGTCTTTATCCTGTTCGTTATGTTGTCTTCTTGCTTCCTTCTACTTGGAAAAAGAAAAGGATAGATTTGTTCAAATGCACGGAACTAGCAAATTAGTATGTCAGAAAACTTGGCTGAACTATTCATCAGATGACCAGCTATTATTTTAAGAACTCATGGAGGACACTGGTGAAGTGCTAGAGGACTTAAAAAGGGCAAACATAGTATCTGTATTAAAAAATCGGATGAACAATGATCCTGGAAATACAGGCGTCAGCTTATTTTTCTTATTTGGAAAAACCAGAACAAATCATCCAAAAATCAATTTTCAAAGCACTGAGGAGAGTGCATAGTACTAGATAATAATTCACAGACAGTCATGAAGCAAAATATTGTCAAAGTTTTATAATTTATTTCTATGATAATGGCCTGGTAAATTAGAGGGCAGAAATACCATCATATTTCTTCACTAATAAAGTTTATTGTCTCCTGTAACATTTCCATATAATCTGAGTTAATATGAGCTGGGATTGAAGGTCATGTTAAAGGTACATGGCATAGACTAATTGTGATGTTTCAGTGAAATATTAATTAATGAATAATTACGTTTCAATTCTGTAACTTAATAAAGTGGGATTTTGTAAGAGGCCCACTAGGGAACAAGCATGATTTAATATTTTCAACTTTACCACATAGTTTATAGACTATACACTTATTAAATAAACCAACAATAATCTAAGAGATATAATTATCACCTTTAGCAATAGTATTAAAGTTGAAAATAATGCTGATATAATAAACACTGTGAAGTCCAGCAGCAGAGGAAAAGATACAAGGATAGTTTTTGCTTTCTGAACAGCAAAAAAATAAATAAATAAAAGACATTTACAAAGAAAGGACTATGGTGACATTTCCAAGCATAAATAAGAAAGGACTAGGGTGAAATTTCCAAGTATGAATAAAAAGTTTTTCAAAAATCTAGGATTTGAACTGGAATACATGTGGGTAATTATTCAACAAAATAATCATTATAGAAACAGATATGGGGTTAAAAGCATTTTTAAGTGATCGGATTTATTTACATTTAAAAATAATTATTTAACTTAAAAGGTTTCCAACAAAATCACGGAGGATTGAAGTGAGCCAGCACCTGATTCAGCAGATATTTAGCATGAGACTGTGAGCCCTTAGGGATAAGAAGTGGGCTTTTCTCACAGTGATGTCCGTGCCAGGAGGCAGCGGCAGTGTGTTGTTTTTCCCTGGCAGATACGCAGTGAATACGACAGGGTTGGACCAAAGGCCTCCTTGCTCAGAGAGTTTATACATGTAAGCCCTGCTCAGTGCTAAGATGCGGGTCCCCAACTGCTACCTGTTTTGTCTAGACCGATACTGAAACTGAGAGTAGAGTAACTGTTAAAAATACATACAACACTTTGAGTGATTTTACATGGTTGAATCCAGCAATTAAAAAGTGAGGTTTGTATTATATATATGTTTTTTTCTGTTCTTAGTGCTTGCTTCTTTTACATTTTACAAATATATGGTTTTGCCATGAGTTGGAAATTTAAAAGCCTGGATTTTCACCATCAATAGCGTGAGAAAGATTGATATAGAGCACATAGAAAGATTCAAACTTATAAATATGGTTAAAATGTTAGAAATATAAGACCAATAAGTCTACAGCCATAAAATAATCTCTTTAAATATCTTTGTTTTGTAATATATTTCTAGTGCTTCAGGTTCCTTTTTAAAGTATCTTCTTTCCTTCCAGAAAACTTAAAGCAAGCATATCTATTTTAGTGTTAATGGTCATTCATGTTAATAATGCTTTTCAATTCCTCATTTTAATAGGTTATTTATTAAATTAGCAAGCAATTCTGGCCTTGGCATTGTTTACTTCTAAGGTCAGTGCTGAATCAGTTGCTAGGTACTATCTGTGATTAAAAGTCTTAAATCCACACAGATTACCTATTCATTTCCCTTATCTATATTCCTATCACTCCATCACAAAACACAGTTAAAATGGTCTGACAGAGGAACTGGGGTGATCCATCACACCTTATTTCTCTAGGTTTAGGCCTGATTGGTACCCTCTTTTATCTATCAAGGGGGCACTTTTCATCAGACCCACATCCTCTACACATCACTTTACAATAATATATAATGAAAGGTTTTCCACATGCTAGAGATAATCAAAGAACTACATTTTAAAAACACCCAAATGTTAATGGCCTGTTGGACAAAAGTTTTATCTCATTTCTTCCTTCTACCAGTTTCATAACATTCTGCCCTTTGACATGTTCAGAAGATGACAAGGATGCATTAACAATAGTGAGTGAACATGAAAATTATATTGGTGTTGCTAATTGAAATATACACATACCAGCTAAATGAACCATAGGGATGGCAAGGCATTTGTCAGTAGGACCTCGTTTGTAACATTGTTTTGTAGATTCTGTCGAGGTAGGCTCCTTCTCTTCTGTTAGCACAAGTCTTGATGAGCTTTTCAGTGATCGCCCACAGAATAATTATGTAGGTCCAACCATTTGAGGAACAGAACACCGTCCTAATCAAAGAGCCAGGACCTCATTCATATCTGACTCCTGTAAGTCTACTTCAGAGGTGACTATTTGGTTCCCACTCAAAGGTTCAACCAGAAGACTTACCCAAAACCTGCATCAAGGACCTTGCCATTGTATAACTGTAGCATTCAAGCGTCTCCCTCCAGTCCAACCAGAGTCCTAAAAACTGCTGTGTCCGACCTCCTGCAACGCCATTGCCTCTTACACCAAGGCTTGCCAGCCTCATATCTTCTATGAAGCTCTCCTGGTCAAGGTCAGGCCAAGTCAAAGTCCCTTCTACACACTCTTATAATGTTGTACTTACTTATTTCTACTGTGTTGTTCACTTCTTGCTTACCTCCATGACCCCACAACAAACTCACTCCTTCACAAGAGCAGTGATTTTCAACAAGTGTGCTACTGCACACTGGATACCACAAAAATTTTTTAAATATGCAATACCTGATTAGTCAAGAACACTGACCTCTTTTCCCTTAGACTGTCAAATTTAAAAAAAAAAAATGATAATAATAGTCCAATGTGAATGTCCTGTCTTGAACCATGAATATAAAAGTCATATAATAAAGTTACATCTTATTAGTCATGTCACATAATAAGATTGCATCTAATTAGCTAATTTTTGTACCAGAAATCCTTATATACAAGTACAGGTACCTGGTTTTTTTAAAAAGTCACTTTAGGAGTTCCGGCCAAGATGGAGGCATAGGCAGTCACATTGTGCTTCCTCGCACAACCAAAACTAAAGACAACAAAAATTGAGAAACAATAAACAACCAGAACAGAGAGAAATTAATTGAACAGAAGTCGGGCTCCAGTACATCCAGACCGGTAAGGAGCGGTGGAGTCGGAGGCCTGCGGAGAGGGGTCGAGGGGTCCCGGTGGGAAGAAATGCTGGCTGGCAGGCGCAGGTGCGCAGGGCGCAGACGGCAGCGGACGGACCGGTGGCGGACCCTGGGCGCAGGAGACGACTGGCAGACCCAGTGAGGGGCACAAGGCAGCTAGCTGTCCACAGCCAGCCACACGTTTGGGCACAAACTAAGCGAAAACGGGCAGAGAAAACAGGAAGCGCCGCCGTGTTTCAAAGCTTAAGAGCCCTGTCTGGGAGCTGAGGCCGGGAGACTCTCTCAGCCTCACAGGAGACTTCTGGGGAAGCCCACAGAGTCCGAGAAAGTGCACAAGCCCACCACCCGGGAGCCAGCACAGGAAGGGCCCAATTTGCTTGTGGGAGGCAGTGGAGGGGACAGAAGTCCTAGAGAGAGCGGAGCAGGCACCATTGTTCCCTCTCAGACCCCGCCCCCACATTACAAGGACAACCCAGCGAGTGGGGTGCCCTGCCTTGGTGAACTCCTAAGGTTCCACCGCCCTTATGAAACAGCCGCAACCAAACCAAAGGAAAATAAAAAAGATGGCTCAAACGTATTTGAAAGCCCCAGAACCAATTTTTTTAAGTGACCAAGAGATAGCCGAATTACCAGATGCACAGTTCAAAGCACTGGTGATCAGGAAGCTCACAGAATTGGTTGACTTTGGACATAAATTAGATGAACAAATGCAGGGTACAATAAGAGAAATGAAGGAAAACGCATAGGGAAATAATAGTGAGGGAAAGAAAACTGGGACTCAAATCAATGGAGTGGACCAGAAGGAAGAAAGGAACAACCAAACAGAAAAGAATGAAGAAACAAGAATTCAAAAAACTGAGGAGAGGCTTAGGGACCTCCAGGACACCTTTAAATGTTCCAACATCCGAATTATAGGGGTACCAGAAGGGGAAGAGGAAAAGCAACAAATTG